>JABUQX010091293.1:0-38370 GCA_015478945.1 Trachelipus rathkii
GCAGTCAAGGTCAGGGTGGTTCCAACATATGGACCGTCATTAACCTCGCACTTGTTTTTTCCTTAAACATTAACAATTTTTATAAATATACTTAGTGTATAACATGGATATATGAATCTAAAATAAAAACTCAGCAAATAAGTAAGATCAGTGAGAAAATTACTTCAATAAACACAGTATTAACAAGACATCAATATATAAAAATCAATCGACGGACCATACAAAATTAATGAGAATAGAGTTAATGAACAGATCACAAATATTGAGTGGGTGGATACTAAGCACCAGTTGCCGGAAAGAGATTACGTTTCATTTTTTATGCTTGAGGGTTATTGATAGATTTAAAGAACTATTAAGATTTACAGTAATAAATCTAACACAAAATTATGCATAAATAGTTTCTGTAAGTACACAGCAGTAGAAAGATTACGAGTGAGTACAGGTTTAACGTAGTCCAAGCGTACCTAAGGATAAAGCGATCATCTTCATAACACTACAACGCGATCCGGCTTAAATTAACCTTAGCTGTTTACGGTAAGACTCTATTGATTTACTGATTTACTGCTTTCAAGGTATGTAATGTTAATATTGCAGATATCCTGAATCATCTAGTTACGTGTATGCCATAATGCAAGCCACTGTAACATGTGATGTGGTGCATGAAAGCGATGCTCAATACATAAACAATTAGAGCAATACTTGAATCACCCTTTGCAAGCGATGTCTAGGTAAGGACCTAGAATAGAATGTCAGTAATACTCTGATTGTAGCGTGAGTATATAATCTGTCTGGATATAAGGATTGGGTACTCGATAATCTAAGTAGTTCACCTGTTTGATCTATAATAAAATAATTGATTCCTCAAATGTGTCAATGTGTTCTTATATTATAGAAAAGTAGTGATGATGCTCACTGTACTCAGCTGCTCACTTTGAAATAAAGCTATTGAAACTTTCACAGTGGTTGTACTGCGGGAGTCAAGTACAGGTGGTGGATCATTATTAATGTTGGTGATATTCGTGTTTCGCTGATGAAAATTCGGGTCTGGAACAACCTTCATTGAGGCGTGCGCGATGCTAGCGCACGCGAGGGGAAACCGGCGAGGGTTAGCGTGCAAAGGTGCGGATAATAACTATCGTGACGTCCTGCGAGGGTACGCGCACGGGCCAGTCGTTACGCACACAGAACCGCCGTTATCTCAATATTCGGCGAAGCATCTCCGACTTGGAGGCGGACACGGGGCGGCCGCGATTTTCGCGCCATAGGACTTGATCAACCCATGAACAGCGCACATTCGCAGGCGCGAGACCTACTCTGAACGTAGTGCTCGCCGCGTCGACCTGCTCTATCACTCAGGTATGCACTTAGATATATAGTTCTGTGTGGCTTGAGTGTTTTCCGCACAATAAGATATTAATATTCTGCATAAAATCAAGTCTGATACAACAGGGTTCTGAGCTCATTCTTTATAGTAACCTATTAAACGTCATAAACATTGGGTGCTAATGTGTTACACCCGTTATATTTTGGAATGTAGCGAATAATACCTTAAAAATACATATAACTATGAGGGTATATACCCTACTATTATAGCGAGCTATCTAGGCTTTAAGAGTGAGTAAATAGGACTGAAGGCTGAAATAAAGTGGCATAACTACGTATTATTTGGCATCACTTAATGTGGCTAATCTACAGTATATTTGGTACTACATATGTATATTAGTAGCTTCAATTATTGAACATCTACATAATAGTATTGACCTCTACATTTGTGATCAAATACTCAATATATAGCACTCATTGGTACCATACTTAGTAGCATCTACACTATACTGGCACTCATGAATACTCATGAATACTTATATAGAACATTACCCCTTGAATTAATTATTATTACGGTGATTGAAGGTTTCACAGTTAACATAAAAGTATTGAATCACCTATATCTGCAATATTTCATGTCATAATTAATAGTCACTGTAATATTCATCAATATAGATGCCAACAAAGATAACGGCATCAAAGTTGCGGCATTAAAAGCTGAGGCATCAAAAGTTGTAGGAGCACGTGTAGGCTAGGTATATAATAAATATATATAAGGTATGTAAACGGTATACAAACTAAAATTGGCAGGTTTTTAGATAGTTATTGTATATAAGGTATGTATAGGTGTTATATATAAAGGCATATAGGTTAAATTAGATAAGGTCTGTGAGTGGTTATATGGGCTAGGTGATAGTAGTGATAGGTTAGTGTACTGAGCTAGGATGAATCAGGCTTAGGGTGAGTAAATAGAGTACTTAAGGTGTTAATGGATGGTAATAGGATATCTAGTATGTGTATAAAGTGATATCATAGGAATACGTCTATGAGTGGAGTGCTAGTCGTTGTTAGAATGTGTGTTGTAGTGTTAGTGTAGTGTTAGCCACCCTAATACTCTCTACGGTTGATCTAGCTAGTCATATATATATATATAGTCATAGCTGCGGAGCGTGTAAATTTTTATGATAAATTGATGAAAAATGTACTCAGATGACAAGACATATTATATACATGAATAATATATATATGGTAGCTATATATAATATTATATATATAAGCATCTACTATATAATAATATAGGGTAGGTCCCAAATAAATTATATGGTATAATGTTTGTTGCCAAGACAGTTTTAACCAAACTTCAATAAAGGTAATTTGGCAAATACTAATATATAAAGTTTGGCTCGAAATACTATAATATATAAAATATATATATACATAATTTATATAATCATAATAGGGGTGGTAAGATACACTGTATACATATAAACTACGGTATATTATTATATGAATTTAACGCTAACATACCATGTTTATTATTGAGTATAGTACCAATTCATCTCACTTACTATTCGAAGGTAGGGTCTAGTTTCAAGCAATATATTAAATAATGCATACTGGACTGTAAAGAGCTTGACAAAAAGATTCAAGGTATAGTTGCACTTTGTAACCTAATTTAATATATACTAGAAGAGGAAATGTACTAAATACCAACTACAACTGACTTTAGATATTGGTATCGTTGAATATATAAAAGTTCTAGGTCACAACAATAAGTAGTTCATAAATGCTATAGTAACTAAAATAAAGGTTCAATGTATCCATAAAAGGAATCAATAGAGGATACAAGGTAAAATAATAATTTGGGCTTCAATAATAGTAATAAGTGTACATAATAATAAGAGCTAGTACTAATAACTAAGGTCACAAGTAGATACGAGATAAAATAAGGATCATAATAATTATAATAGCGTAGACATAGTAGTAAATAATTTTGGTAAAACGCATCATAACTAAATAATAAAAAGGTACATAAGTAGCAGGTTAATAAAATAAAGGTCAAGGGTGGTACTCATATAATATAAAATAGGACATAAAACAGAACCCAGTACGTTAATAAAAAACCTAAATAATTTTAATATGGAATCTTTTTTAACTTTTCTGTTAAATTTAAATATTTTAAAATTTTAGATTGTGTCTTTTTTGACATGATATTCAACCAAGGATAATAGTAGTTAATCCAGAGTGGCTCCTCTATATACTTGCAATTTACGTATCAGAATGAATCTACGCGAAAGAAATGCGAGAGATTCAAATGTATACAGAACCTATTTATTGAGATAAAGAATACTTTATAATTTATTTATAGAACTTGTCTTTGTGGGTATTACAATATTTCTCTGTAATTGGGGTTTTTATTATATTGGTTACATATTTTGGTCTAAGATTACGCGTTTGGATCTTATCTCCTAAAATTTTCTCGAAGTCTGGCCGTTTTCAAATGTAAAGATTTTATTGTTATTTCATTTTTATATATAGGATTTCGTTACAGATAACAATGTCACCTATTTTTTTAATTTCGTTTATATCTCTGCCTATTATGTTAACTCGACAGAATCGTACAGAACTTATTCGGACGTTTCTTACTTCCCTACTCTACAACGCCTTTGACCGCATAATGTGAACTCATCTAGTAAATAAGATTTGCAATGAGCTTAATATAGATACACCTGACTATAACATTTGTACAGCAATGTAAATTTTATCTTTAAGTCTATACGAAATATGTTGATTCTGTACGATTATTATTCATTGAGATTCTCTCTTAATCAATCTGGTGGCTGATATATTCTGTATCTCTACTCATAGCATGTTCTACAACAAGACAAGTACACCAACTATCTCATGAGCCAGAGTGTGTACACGTCGACAATCATTTGACTACAACGAATTCAGGGTGGTAAAACTTAGACGTGAATAAATGCGCGGTGGCTCACTGCCGCTGAAAAATCTCTTTCATTTACTCTAACGTACTAAACACATCACTAATATGTCATATCTTGATATGACTATTGATTGCTCTGTAATATTCCCACTGTTGGTTCTTCTGCTTGACATTGTGTCATCACTCAAAACTAGCCAGCTGTACAACCTTATCTCTATAGAGTATGCTGGGTAGACAGTTTAGTTAAACAGAGTATCGGATGTGTCATTCAGATAACTGAGGCTCTATCTGAAGAATTGTATACAGTCATGCCTCGACATTGGCAGTTGCAAACAACGGTCATTCATTCTCGAGAGAGGCTTGTAACTACATGATAGGATGACTACTGAGGAGATCTGACTACATACTGATGACCGGAGGACAGCGGGCAGACTAGATCAAGATTTTAAATAGTTGTATAGCCATCAACACGACCTTCACCGCGAGCAGTGTCCTACCATATTTGTTAGAAGAAAACGGCACAAATAGCAGTTTACTTCGCTACAAGTAGAAATTACTCTCATTACTCGGTTCGCAAGGCTCCCAGGACCATACAACAGCATGTGATATTAACCTAGAGATAGCCAAGACTACACTGTAAAAGTTCTACTTATCACTGTCATTCCATTTCAAATCTATTAATGTCTGGCTACTGCTGTATTAGCTATGATATTACATTAATAGCCTAATTATACATAACACACTAATGCTTACACTGTTCACTTATATTAACCGTGTTTGTGGCTCGCCTTTCTTTTTACGTTTACAATCGTAATATGCTATGCATTTAGATTGAGCTCTTAATTTGCGAAGTGTAATATTTCTTATGATACTCGAGGAATATACATAAAACATATTGTATTATTAGTCTGTTTAATTCATGTATTCTTCGACACAATATAAATACTCTTAACATCCTAAAATATAATATACTACACAAAACCATGACTATAACATTCTTATCACCTATTATTCTTATAAATAAGTAATCCAAATAGTTTAAAAAAATTTCACATCTAATTAATACTGTTTGTATTCATTATCGCCATTAATGACAGAAAATTACGACAATCATAATAAGTCTTTGTTTACTAATGATTTATCTTCAAACTTGGAAAATCTATTGCCTCGGTCTTCAAAAATATTAAATAGATATCTTTAACTTTACATCACGGTGTAGACGCCAGACTTTAATTCTCTCCATCTATTCCTATCTGTCTCTACCTATATATTTACCTCTACTTATATCTTATATATATATATTATCACATCTTTATAATTACGGATTTAAATCGTAAAACATATATTCATCTATTAATATTAATAACTGCAAATATTTCTACTCATTTGTTTTATGTACGTTTAAGAGAAAATGATATATAGCAGTTTATTTATTGACAGATCATAATCACGATTTTTACTTATTGCTAATTCATTTAGTTTATTATAAATATTTTACAATTAATTTATTTGTCCTCTCATTTGCCAACCTTTAACTATATTCTCTTCTCCAAGTTGTGAACTTTTCTTTTATGCTAACAGCTTCTTCATTGATCATTCTTCATCAGGAAAATCTATACAACTTGCATTAAAATCTTTTGAATCATTCGAATTAAGAAAACCACCAATGACCAATGACCAATGTTATCAGTTATATCTCAACCCTACCAAATACAGCAGGCCTAAGTAAACATTTAGTCAAAGCTCAATTACATACTAGCCATAGTAACATTATTACTTAGTATAGAAAAGTACATTCATTTGTAACCATTACTATGAGTAAGATACGTAACACAAATAGTTTTGATCTCCAAATGTATTGTTACATTATATATAACCACATTCATAGCTTTATCTTTTATATTAATCCTTATTCCAATATTAATATTATTAATTCATTATAACTTCATTCTCCTGGTCACTGCTCTTTATATTATATTTAGACGTAATGATAAGGATTGTACTTTATATATACCTCATATATATATATAATCATATTATTTTAGTGTTTATAAATTCCGAATTACGACTGACTGGGACTGTAAGTAAGATACATAATATAATAAAATCATTATGGAAAGTGTCAACGAGATTGTTTTCCTCTATGTATGGCAAGGTGTTTGCTGGACAACTTCAAAGAGTCAGCATAGTATACATACCCTAATATTATTTATTATGTATATGTAATTATATAAATAATGATATATATTTTATTATAGATTCTATAACTATATTACTATGCTGCTCTAGTGTTATGCTTTATATTATAGCATGTGTTGAAAATAATTCAAATATCATTATCAACAATTAATATATCCTTTTTTATATTTCATTATCTATTACTAACGGTTAACTATTTAGTAGAAAATATATCCTCTTCCCGAATATACTCTTCTAGATTAATATAATTTTGCTGATCGGCCAACCCTACCATCAATATCGAATTCTTCTTCATCAACTTATCTTTAATTTTAATCACATCAATTGTGTCGAAATGCAATGCATGAGTATAGGCATATCTATGCCATTGTCATCCTCTCAGAACACACGTACTTATATGCTATATATATATATATATAATTATATTATATACATAATATTAATATACTATAAATAATATATGACTATTAATATAGCATAAATAGTAAGTTACCAACTCTGTTAAGGCATTTGAAATAATTAAATAAGCATATATTGTATACTCTTTAAATGAACGTTCAATATTACCTCACTCTGTGATTACTTTACTTTTACAAAACTTATAAATATCACTAAACTTCTACTCAAGATAATAATTACTACCCACAAATATATTGACCTGTGATTTCCCTTATAATATATACGGTATCTTTACAATAATCTAAATAATTAACTTTATATATATAATATAGTTCATATGACTAACTATATGCATACCCTATTACGACGAGCGGACTCACAGATCAATACAGTATTTATACTCACTTCAATAAGTAATTATTATACCCTTAATCTATATAAATTATTATAATATTAGAGCTAAAAACCTATATTATTAAATTATATAATACATAATAATATAAAATATATAATCTAAATAAACTTATATATGGGCATTGAAAATTATCAACTCTCCTTATAGTTTAGTAAGCTTTGAGTTTATATTATTATAAAAATTGCTTCATAATAATAATGATAGAATATAATACAGAATTAGTTAAAGACGTAGAGACTGAAGAAAATACTATTTAACACTCCTATCAGTGGTATGTAATTCTTGTGTACAACTATGGTCAAATAGGATTGTGTACAAATCAAAACTTGATAATGACACAAAGGAAAAGAGGTAATAAGAAGATACAAAAGTAATATGTACTATTTAAATAACAATTTTTAAATAATTATTGTCTATTAAAATTTGTAGTGGGGACCTCTATAGGAACAGCTTGAGTATTTTAAGATTGTATTTAGACCTCTATTGCATATTATTCTTATTAATTCGTTTAAATTACCTTTTTAAAATTTTTCCCATTTTTTCAAACTTTGATACAATATGTAGTTATGTATTACTTTTTAATATAGTATTTTAACACATAGAATTAAAGTGAAAATCTTACTCTTTTATTATATTTACTTTTAATTTTTCGCCTTTTTTTATAAATGTCTTACAGAGTAACTTTCGTCGATATTACTTATTACGGCACGCTATAGGCGTTGTGGTATATAACGTCGTAATGTAACCTGATCGCATCGATGAATAGTTTTGTTAACTAACCACATGGCGTGTCAAATTTGTAAGATTACACTTGTGCAAACTATAAAAAATTTATTATAAGATATTATTCTATGTTTAATATTTTGTCTCTTCAAAAAGTCTATAGATTCTCTTATGATTTTTTCCTTGAAATCATTCAGATAATTAATAATAACATGTAATTTCTCTCAACATTTTAAACAGTGGATACACATATCATTGTTAAAATTAATTCATATTTTTTAAACCAAATCTAATATTTTGTTTTTAGCTAAAAGTATTCATGTCCGATAGTTTAGCGAGTTATGATTACTTCTCGTGATTTTATTAAAATTACAGAACAAGAACTTCTTTCTTAAGACTTACTCTTTAGAGAATTGAAATGTTATTCTACTCGGGAATACTTACCAACCTTTTCAATTCATATCTTTACCATTTTTATTCAATAACATTTTACTATACCATACTTCATTTTATCATTATAAACCTGCTAATTTTGTTTACTTCTATTTAAGATTTATTACATAAATAATATCATCGTCATTCAACACCTATTTCCTGAAATTAGTATAACCTACTATCCTTAACAGATTCAAAAGGTACCATTATTCTACCTCACAACGAAATCTTAAAACCATTAATATATACCAAGAGGAAATCTGAATAATAATAGGAGGAACCGACTACGGCTCCTTTTTGGTACCTCATAATAGCAGTGAATCTACAATATGTAACATAGAGTTACATCTGTAAAGTAGATTAATATTTCTGTCGAATAAAGTATACACATATAAATTATACACAATTTATTCTACAAAATATTAATATGAATCAAGCTATAATAAGTTATACTATTACATTATATTTATACAATTCTAATTTTAGACTTCTTCGCATTCAAAATATTTATAATAGCAATAATATAAATCATTGAAGCAACAATTCGATTAATAAGAATACTTATTGATTAGTAGTAATTAGCATATCATTTTAATAGTTACTAATAAAATTTACTTAATTATTTAATAAACTCACTATATATTATTATAAATATACACATATAAATAATTTCATAAAGAATATTTAGTATATTTTAGGTTAAAGTATTTAAAAGTTCACTATTTATATATATTAAAAATAATATTTTTACAAACAATATAATCTTTCCTATACATTCATCAATTAATCAGTATATGATTAAATTAAAATTGATAAAAAAATACTTGCTTACTTTAAATTTTAAGGAATTTTAATTTTAAATTGATATAATATGGATGTTTAGAACAGTCTTGGATCTTCTTACTCTATATGCGGTGTGTGCGTCAATTTTCTGCTGATGAATTCACTCATCTTTAATCAAATTTTTCTTCTATACGAGTTGGCAAGGGGTTTTTGAAAATAGAGCCGACTTATTCATCACTAGTTGTTCCTTCTTTATATCAATCGATGAATAGCGTGGTATGTACTATTCATTTTATTCTATAGTGCAATATATATAACAAGCAACAAAATGAAACAGGCGAATAAAATCTATTTCATCTTCCATACTTAATGCCACATCTCTCATATGAGCACGTTAACAATAGATAAATTACTATATACTCTCTTATTTATAACTTATCATTATATGATATAAAATTTTCTCTTAGATTTTAATCTTAAATAAAAATCATGCAATGATTTATTTACTTTAGACAGTAACTAATATATAATCATAATCACGAATTTCTTATTGTATCTTACTATTATTTATTATATAAATTATAATATTCTACTTACATAATATGTACCTCTATATAATTTATATAATACCTATTATAACTTATTTATTTCTCTTCATCCATAGTAGTGGTCCAGGATACAAAGTGGGAAGGATACCACAGTCCTTATTTAATACCATATTTATGCAAATATTACAGCTCTCTCCGATTTAGTGATACAACATCAATGCATGTAATCAAATGAGTTGGATTATTTAATATCTCATGAGACCATTAAATCATTTTACAACTTAAGGTACTAAAAAGAAACATTTCATAAAGGATACAATACAATATTCTTCACTAGAGAGGTGTCTAGGTAATCATAATTTTTATCCTCTCATTCGAACTAGAGACTAGAGGCACCATCCTTTGCTCACATATTGGTGTCAGGACTTTCAGTAATCAGCTTTCAATCATGTCTGAGTAGAAGTTCGTTTGATGTTTCGCTTAGTGCGGCTAATAGCAACGACTGTTGATACAATACTTGTTGTAGTTCTATGACATAAGAAGCTTCTATAGCAATCCTCGTGCAAATATGTGATTAGCAGTCACAAAACTAATACAATTCTATTTTCATCGAGATCTACAAGTATTGGCGTTAGTCTGTACCAAGTGACCTGTTCAATGAACTATGCTATATGCTCAACCGAAATTCTAGAATTTCTTTCTAAATTATTTCTCGCTATATAACACATACTATTTGTCTATTTCATCTAGGACACAATTCTGTTGGTTTAGAGGCTTATCATTCTTGTTGCCGTGGAACTAATTCTATCATTACTATGCTTCTCTCAATTATAAACAATTTATATACATATGTGCTCTCAAAACATATAAAAGTGTGACTTTATAGGGAATAAAACTACTTATAGTGGATTTATGAAAATATGGCTCATTGCTCAAAGTCATACTTTAGTTCCACACACATTATTTCACAATATTCGAATATACTGTAATATCCGATCGCTACTACGTACGAACTAAATTATATGTCGCTTCGGTGACATTCATATTGTGTGAAGTTAATAATGATTATACTTTTATTGCTCTATATATTACTATAAACGTTGCTTTGCAAACCCGTGACCACGCTCACAGATGCAGCCGTCCCTACAATACATTCCTGTTCTATTGATTTTTTTACGCTTATTCACTCACTTCATGATACTCTCTACCAATGCAGAATATTATTTTCACACCTGATATGACTTACTTTCATTGAATAAATCTAACAGCTATTAATCATCATTTGCGCAATATTCTTTTAACACGCCAGTTACTCTTAACTTGAGCACAACTCTTGGACTTATCCTCATCTCAATCAACTAATTATTTACTTATCGAACATCCAAGGAACGACTGCCACTAATAAGATAATATGTAACACTTATAGACCTAGAGACATATGCAATATTGTAATGACTATCATGAACTATTCATTCATCCTTGCCAAAGCTAAGATGCGACCATACTTATAAATTCTATATTCTACCATGACATCACATCAATAATTAAACTAACTATGAGTGTATTAGTTCCAGTAGTGCAAAGAGTATTATTAAACTTATCTATTAATAAAATTCTCTCATTCAACATTTTATCAGTTTTTAAGATGGAGGACTTACTCTCAGCTAATCAGTCTAATTATTATATATATTCTAATCTAGCTAATACTTAGATTAAGAGTTAAAATGCTATTGAAATTAAATTTATTATAAATAATAAATAGACTTTTTAACATATATGTGCTGACCTATATATTCAATTGCATACGTTATATAAAAAAAAGATTTCCTTGCTTAACCCATGTATCAAAATCAGATCTAGATTCTGACTCATCTAATAGAGATATCCTGACGCTTTTTCCTTACCGCATAATAGCGACCAGAGTGATCGTAAAATCTTCATTTCGTGAGACGCGAATGATATGATCTTATATTGCATTTAGGATTATAAAATTATAATACACTATTTTAAGAAAGTTCTAAAAGTAAATTAATTTATATAAACATTGTCGAGCACGATATTGATGTAGCAATGTTTAGTGATAAAGATCCTCTATTATACTAAGAATCTATAAAGTTTAATAGTATATAATATATAATATAATATAATAATCATGAATTCTATAGTTGCGACGAATGTGGAGAAACACTTTACACTTTAGAAATGTTCAATGAGCATAAACACACTAGCACCGTGCCGAGATAAGATCTTCTAATCTAGGTCAATGAACTGCTTGAATGTAATTAATGATAAATTCGTTTCGTTATTTAATTTAAGGATAAGAGGATTTATAGCAACAATACCAATAAACTATATCAGAATAACTTATTTAAACTAAAGTGAATTCATAAGACGTATGACACTTCTATGATGTGGAGATTAATCGAAATATATCTCTAATTAAAATATATATTAGGCAATTTAGTGCAATATAAAAATTTTATTATAATCGAACACACTTCAAGGACAAGAACCTTACTTTCACATCACTGGACTAGGACTGAAATTAGCCAGATCTTATTTGAAGAATATAAGAAGTAATATTAAATATGGTAATAATTAAAAATAATTGTTGATTACTTTAATTTCTAATTTTTAATAAAAGAAATTATCATCTGTAATAAGTAACTAGTTTTTGGTAGACTTAAATTTGGAAAATAATATATTTATGGCAAATATTATCTGATATGAAGTATATTTTGAGTTAATTCCAAGTAATTACGGCCAAACGTAATGATATAATTCCAAACCAAATATTCAGAAAATCTTTAATTATTAAAAATCAGCTTGAGAAAATTCGGATTTATTAAATATGAATGTTAGATCAATTATGTCCAAATAAAATTAAACTAGGAATTTTTAGGATCAGTAATTATATCGGAAAACTAAGAACACTAGGTCGTAAGACTCTAGTAGCTACTCAGACACACACACTATAATATATATTATTAACTTATATAATATATATTATATATATTTATTTAATATATATATATATATATTAAATATATATATTACTATAACTATATATATATATATATATATAATTATACTATTATTTTTAATACATATTTATATATATATATATTATATATATATTATAATATATATATATATATATATTAACTATCTCATATTTTGGTGAATGTAGGTAAGAGATCTGTTAAGCAAATTTGTAAAATAACTATGAACATTTTTTTCCTTTTAAAAAAAATTCTAACATCTTAAAGACTTTATTAGATTATTTGGAAAAATTAAATATAAATGTATTAGAATAAATTAATAATAGAGAAATTTTAATTTTATAAAATTGTAGGTAATGTGAAGCTTGGACGTTATGCGCACCAAGAAGGAAATATATATCGTATGAAATATATAATAATTATTCAAATTTTCTTTACATATAATATTGAGTAATACGGACCCATAGAGGTAGTTAGAACTAAACAGTTTATGACATGTATATTTCTATCTAGTTCATTATAGGGAGTAATAAATATTATTATGAATTTCTATACGCTAAATAAGACAAGTTACAAACTATAATCAAGGGCGTACATATATACAAACGAAGTATGACATAGCAGCCATGCCGTAACACCTGGATTATATGATAGCTCTACCATATATATTTTTAAGGTTTAATTAATTATGGTAATTATAAGAGTAAAGTAATGTATAATACTAATTTAAATTTTATAGGTATAAGTTAAAAAGAAGATAAATTTTGCATAATATTAAATTTAAAAGGAAAAACATACACACAAAAATAATATGATATCATATTAACTGATTTTTATATTTGTAATTACTAAATTGACAACTTATATCAATTATATAATTCCTTCTCTTAAATTATGGAGGTCAAGTGCCTCCAGTAGCGTGCAGATATTGGGACGTAATTTTTTACATCAAACTTATAATGGGAGTACGGGCTAGTCTGTCCTATACTATATATCATAATATAATCTTCACTGAAGTGTGAACCAGGACTTAATCAGTATCTGCAGGTCCGCAGTTTATATACCGTAAAACTAAAGCTAACGAAATATAGTCGTCGCGCATTGTAGTCTAGATTTTATGCTTCTGAAATCTGTGTTTTGTATTCTGACATGTGATCTTGAACTTGCTTCATGACACATCCAAATTTAAGAATAATGTAATAAATAGATCCATTTATATTATAACTTTATGTTATTTGAAGCAAAAATGGCAAGGATATTCTTAGACGAACATTCTAGGTAAATCAGATTCAAGCTTGATATAAGGTTGACTATGAACAATCTATGTGTAATCACTGCATGAATGCGTTGAACCTCGGATTACACAACTTTGTATGGGTAGACATGTGTTAAACAGGCTTTTTTAAATAATGTTCTGTGAATAGAAAAGAAGAGGCTTTCAAGATATTGTGCTTTTAACAGTTGATGCGGATAAAGAACGTAGTTTGTTACCGTGACTTCTACCAGTTAGTCTTTGGCAAACAGTGCCATATTGTGCTCTTAAAAATCAAAATTCTATTGGCACGACACAGTGTTACTCGTTTTGGCGTGGACCAGATATAGCAATGGTTGAGTCTTACAGAAAATTTAACGTATATGAGGTTAACAATTATATGCACACTGTCTATACTCTGCATGCGATTTTACCAAGACTGTGGTTTGAAGAGTATTAATTTGGTAAGTCTCTCATAGTCACATTTCATTTATATTTGTTATAATAGATTTTTATATTAACACATTAATTTAATAATATTACATAATAATGATTATTCAACAATAACACTCTTTTAGTTGGATAATTGAAGGCATTCTGCAATAGATACTATATGATTTAATTACTAAAAGCCTCAAAATTGTACTATCACACATGAAGACTGTCAGCACAAACTGAATTAATTTGCCTGACTCTCAGACTATTCATATGTGAGCTATAATACTGCTCGAGACTAGTACCGCCTACCTACGTTATAGATTAAATCTAATTATAAACAATTACGTACCTAGCAAATATTGATAACAATAATATACAATATATAAAAACTATATAATAACGGTTATATATATAGGGTATATTTTATATGCTTGGCATCACCGGCACAATGTTATATTATTGTAAGATGTTGACTATCCGTTCTAATATTTAAGGGTATAGTGATATATTAAATTTATATGGTATAGGTTTTAGTTAGACGTTATTAGGTTCAGGTTACGGCTTATTATACTCTGAATAGTACAATACTAGTAGTATATAACAAGATACATTATATCATCATATACTATATATAATCTATATAATATTATATTAAATCTATTTAAATATTAGTAAATGTTAATATATTATTACTACTATATCTAAAATATAAATTTTGAAGCCATATATGCTAAGTAATATATCTATTTATTAAGGGATTTTGAACAAAAGGACACTGCTATTATTAAAATTTATCACATTATTAATCTTAATGAAATAATATATATAGTATTGTCATTAAAATACATGATGATTCTATTTATAAGTTTGTTATATTATAATTAATATAAATAGTCAGCCGTTATTTTTAACTGTAGATAGAATAATTTTGTGTTCGTGTAATAACTTTATAAAAAAAGTATTTATCTCACTTGAATTTAACCTAAAGACAAATATTAGCTTTTACGTACTCTTATAAAATATAATATTCTATAATATTAATATATACATGAACGCACCTTCTAGTTGTAATTCTGGTTATAGTGATAATTATTATTAAAACTACTAGACTACTACTTAATATAAAATATATCCTACTACTAATAATAACGAAAAATATAAATCAATGAATTTTATTTTTTTATATACTTTTATGAATAAAGTTTATATTTATAATATCAATAATATAAAATAAGTATAATGATAAACTTTTATCATATTTATAACATATTTAGTCTTTATTAATGGAATTAATTAAAAACAAATTCAGTTGAATGATCTAAATTTAATTTAAATTAATCTAACTAGTAATCTTTGAGATCCTACGTTTCTGGCACTATAGAATATTTTAAATTTCTGATCTCGTTATATTATATTTAGTATAGATTAGTAGCTAAAATTCTTTTTAAATAAGAAATATAAAGTTAAAATAATTGATATCAATATTAAATAATAAACATATTTAGACTTCCCAACTTGATCAATATGTATATGTTATCTAGATTAGTAGATAAACGACTCATTCAATACTTAAACTATCACAAACTTCTAAACTACGAACATAGCAAAAGAAAAATTAAATATATACAATTAGTAAAGAAAAATAAATATTAATAGAATGTTAATATGAAAACATAATATAATTATATACTTTGCCATATGCTTTACTATAATAGTTTTTTAAAAGATATATATTGATTATAAAAAAAAACTTTTAGAAAATAGTAAACAGTATATGCCATAATCAAATAAATTTAAACAGAAATTAGATTAAAATTAATAAAAATTGTTGTCTTAATTGCTAATATATTAATAATAAGATAAAGAGAACTTGTAAATGACTGTTTTTGTGGGAGCTAAATATGGGAACATTTATAAATCCTTTATTGTGACTAAAATATTCAGATGAGTAATGTTTTATAAGTGATTTAGTCACAATAATGTAAAAGTACAATATGATATACATATTAAGACATTTACAATCCCTGATAAATAGTTTATATTTCATCATTTTAAATTATTTAAAAATCAGCTTAGAATTATACGAGAATTTATAAAATGTACTTATCGTTAGGTTAAGTGTTAGCGAAAGTATACGCGTTAACTTACGTACGATAACACATAACTCTTAACGTATACTTTAAACGCATTAACATACCATAAGTTAATATTACCGAGCACATACAACATGTAACACTTAACCTTCACTGTAGACCTTTATGCTTCAATCTTAACTAAGCTTTAAGCTTACCCCATTAGCCCTTCAAACACCTACAATAAATATGTGATTTTATCCCTACAATTAGCATAAAGTAATATTGAGATATATTTTTATTTTATTATTTTATATCTCTTAGGTTAAATATATATATATATTATAATATTAAATATATATATATAAAATAATATATATATATATATATATAATAAAATCTATTTATTTATTCAATTATATATTACTATATATATCAATTACATATTTAATAATATATATTTATATTTAATTATATAATAACTATTTTAACTATATTTTACTAATATAGTAGTAGCTGTATATATATATTAATAGTATATATATTTGTTATATAATTATATACATATATTTTTATTATTAATAATTATAATTACTATATATATATACTCATTATAATATAATATATGTATATATATATATGAACTATAATCAGACACATCATCTATCATAAATCTTTAATTATCAAATATATATCACTAATATATTACTATCTAATATTACATCCACATATAATATTATATAATATATAATATATATATATATTATATATATATATATATATTATTTTAATATATATATATATTA
Source organism: Trachelipus rathkii (assembly GCA_015478945.1). Lineage (NCBI taxonomy): Eukaryota > Metazoa > Arthropoda > Malacostraca > Isopoda > Trachelipodidae > Trachelipus > Trachelipus rathkii. The sequence goes on from JABUQX010091293.1 coordinate 17,340, forward strand.
ATATAAATATATAATCAGTAGGCGTTACTATATATAACGGTGATGCTGACCGTGATAGGTTGACTTTCTTACCAATATATATTATTTAGGTTTTATGGACTTAAATAATTATAAAAAAATGGTAAATATATTGAAGAAAGATATTCTTCTTTTTGGTGTTAATATTATAATATAATAATAATTAATAAGTTTAATAATAACAGCAAGCTTTTGATAACATCTATATAAATTTTCAAAAAACTTATACCATCAAAAGATATAATCAGACTTTACAAATAATATTGAGTTCGTTGTATATCTTATAGTAATAGTCCGTTCATTATATAGCTTATCTATAAGCTATTATATACTGAATCATCTTTAATGAATAGTAAATAATATATCTTTGCACCGGCGGACGAATTGACGATTATTATTTATTACTCACTCAATCAACTTATATAAGGGAGCGGCGCTAGTATACTGTCCTACTATAATTATACGATAAATATTATAATATGTAAAATCATTTATTATCGTTCTCATACTATATCTTACTCCTAGTAATTATTGTTAACGATTAGCTGGTGTTGGATCTTTGATGTTACATAGTTTTGTGTGCGTTTTGGATAAAATTTATTATGTAATCTATAAGCTTTTTTTTGTTATTGATATTGTTCTCATTATTATTGAATATTTATATTATATATATTAATAATAATTTAATTATATTTAAAGTTGTATTTATTAAGCTTTTTATATAATAATAATATTGGTAAAATATATTAAATCTAGCTATAATGGATGATAGTATAACGGATGATATAGTATATGTATTAATATTTTAAGATTAGTATAAAATTATAAAAAAATCTTATATAATATAATATTATATATTATATTATATAATTTTTAATATTTTGGGGAAAAAATATGGATTATAATGAGTTTTAAATAAAATATAAATGAATATTATATATACTATATTATATATAAGGTATATACCTATTAAGTACAGAATAATATTAACTGTATATACTCATCTCGTTATGGATAAATTGTGTGATATTATAAATTTGACTGTTCTAATATGTTACTCGGTTTTTTTGCCGGATAAAGGTAAATTTCAGTACAAGTTTGCTCACTGCTCGCGGGGAGTACTTTTCTCATATTCACGTTAATATTAGGATAACGTACTTACTCTATCACCTAAATTAATTAAGATGTTTTCCTCCAATATATCTTAATTATATATCTATATAATATATATATATTAATATATATATATATTAAATATATACTAATATAATATATTATAATATTTCATATATTATTATTAATAATATATTATATCTATATATAACTATTATATTTAATATTAATAATATATATAATATATATATATATATATATATATATATATTAATTAAATCTATAATGATATAATATAATTATTCATTATATATATTGATTTATATAGTATGATACATATTTAATTAAAAGTAATGTTTATGATTCTATTCCAGTTTTTAATTATAATAGGGTATGGATATATAAATTAGGTAGTGATTATTTGGTTAGAGTATATTTAAGTGCTCAGGTTACGAGGTTATGTTTACAGTAGTGTACGTTGGATTAGAATAGGTACCCAAACTTGTAATTGTATTTACCATTATATAATACTAAAATATTAATATATATGATAATACTCTATATAGAATATATATAACTTTTATTATTATGAATTTATTATCTAGATATCCTTATAAGGACTAGTTATTAATACATCTTAATACAAATATGACCTAATATAATATATTTAATATAATATATATATTATCTATTAATATATTAATATTATATATATATATATATATATATATATATTCTATTATATATTAAATATATATTATAAATTATATATTTATAATATATATTATATAATATAATACTATATTAATTCAAATTATAATTATAAATATATATATTATATAATATATATTCTATATTATATACTATATGTTGTGTTAGATAGTCGTAGTTACCTTTAATGAGATTATTAATTCACAATTAATAAAATAATACGTAGTATTTAGTTTAGGACTTAAGACTATATTTTTTCTTCAGTCTTTCATTATGTAGAGTGGTAGACTTTCATAAGATTCGCATTCTAAACATGCATTCCAAACGAATTTTTTTTTATACTCTTTGGATATTCCATCAAGTAACGATTTTATTTTTACTATATTAAATGTTAGGTGATAATTATTTTTAATTATATAACACTTTTAAACTTTCTTTAATGTTAAAGTTAATAAGTTTTTTTCATTACTTAAATTGCATGTACTTCTAAAATTAAATAATATAATATATTGAATATGTGTAGTGATTGTCGAACTTCGTGTGGTCGTTTGAATAAATAGTCTGTTTGTAACCGATTATATCATATTGATTTTCTTGTACATACTACTGTTAAGTGATATTCGTGCGCGTATATAATATCATTTATGTAGTTAGTATATAGAATTGTGTGAATAACCATTTATTTTACAGATATATCTATCCACTATGGTTTATTTGTATGTATATGTTTAGATCTTCGGATTGTTTTATGATACTATACATTTTATTTATAAAATTTTTATTGCTGAAATAAATGATTAGTATTCGATAAGTAATGTATTAATTAGGACATTTGCACTCGTCGAAAGATACGGGTTTTTCTCAATTATGACTTTTTCAAATATTCAGTGGCTATTACATACCTCACTATCACTTCTGCATCTACGTTAGATATATACCACTTCTACTAACGCTATTAATTTTGCTCTTGTCTGAGACACATATGCTAAGAATTCATCCTCTAACGTCTCGTTAATATATCCAACTATATAACTTATTTATCAGACTTACTTTAACTACCTGCAACATGTCTCGTAATCTCTTATATATGAATCTTCAAACTTCGATTGATTGTGGCTTAAAAAATCTTTCTTCCTTCTACTTAACTAATATATATTATTACTATTAGCGCTTTAGCTTATCTCTAACAGAAAAGATTTTTCTGCACGCTTTTATTGAATATCATATTAACTAACTATCTCAGAGATCTAATTATAATATTTCTCTATCATCATGAGGTCCCTCTACTTAGGGGTTTCAATGAATATATACGGTTTTTCCGTTATATCTCATACATATAATTATTATTAGTTCATGGATCAGCGGAGTAATGGGGTTCAGATTTCAACTTATTTGTAATCTTACATCCTTAAAGAATCGGGTAGGTCAAAGTATAAATCTAACGTCATTTACTAACTTGAAGATAAACTCTATAATCATAATTAATTTCGTAGATGTCTAACACTTACTTATACTTTACATATCGTTAGACATTACCTAGACCCTAATAATGTAGTTAGGTTCACTTAGTCATAGTTAATCTCATATATAATCTACTATGAGATTCTGTCCTTTATATATTTGTGGTAACATGTATACTGACTCACTAACTAAATATTATAATTCTTATACTTTTAATATACTTTCGCTCATCCATAACAGCTTCCATCCTGTCTTATGAGTCTATTTTGAGTCACTTATATTTAAATACTGAGCCGATTTACGGGGGATGACTTGCGGCGTCAATTCTCTAACGCTATCTATAATTTAGCATAATTTACTGTTTATTATAGTATATTTCATCTAAGTACTACATTCTACATTATGCCGATATAGGTGGGAGAGACTTAAATAACTTGTTGATATATGGGATGAGCGGTCATCTCTCTTCTTTGGCTAATAAATTTTTCTCTCCACATAATAGTTACACATTGAGCTATCGGTTCAAATATATCGTTCATTCTACCTAATATATCATACTATATTATGGCATCTCAGGCTTAAGAGATCAGTTAGCGTCAATCGGGAGTTGGAAAATTCTCTGTTCTCTACTTCTATATATATCATATTTTATTAAAGAATTTCAAATTATAGCTTAATTCTAATTCAGGCTAGAAATCGTTACAAAGTGAGTATCTTTAATCAGACTAGCAAGTTGAAACTATATTCATTAATATATAATCGAAACGTAAGCTATTGACCTCACTCTTATGGTTAATCTGCACTACTATCTGACAAACTTTCTGGTACACTTTTACCTTCATTAATAAAACTATTTCTAATATCTCTTCTGTTATAAAACATCACTCAAAAAAGGCCTAAAAGTATCGGCGTCTACTTCTTCTCAAGTGTGTGATTAGCAATATCTTTTATATGAGATATATATACAATATGTAAAAGGCCTAAATATTTTTTTTGGCCTATCTTATTTTATTTACCTCTACTAACTCAATCCTCCTAGGTACGAATTCCCTGGCATTCCTCTTTCCTTCTCCTTCTGTCACTTCTTCCTCTTCACTCACTTAACTCTAGAGTATCCAATGCATTTGCCTGTGTAATTAACATTTCTAAATGGTGCTAATAGCATCCTGAAATCTAGAACTGATATCTATAGGCCTATAGTTAGTCGGGTTGGTCTGGATATAGCTCAATATTTCTTATACCCGAGTTTTGATGTGAGCGCGTTGTTGATATTTATCTTCGTGTCTGACCCTCTGCGTATATATACTCAGTTATCATATATTCATAAACTTATATATTCACTATTCAATTAAATACGTACTCAATTACTAGACACTTATCCATGTGATTGTAATATTCTCCGCTAATTATATAGTATCCAATATATTATCCCTATATTCAGACTAACAAGGAAGCTCCGATACCTAATACCTTTACTAACTATCTTGCCTAAATCTCTAAATTTTTATTACACATTTAAATCCTACTTTATATTTTTAGTATTCGTACTTCAATTACTTTACGTTTTATGGTCCAAGTTATTGCTCTTACTCCGGACTTTCTACATACTTATCTTCGTGTTTTAACTTTTTTTTCAACGAATTATTATGTTATTCTCGCACTTTATTTAACTATACGGGGTAATTAAGCGTGGCGCTTGACTCATATTTTATTATCCTCATATAGCATTTATGAACATAGTTATTGGTACGGGCGTAAAACGTTGTACTCCGCAAGCTTCTCCTTCACTTTTATAGGTGATTATTCCTCTCTTCTACATTTAGGAGTTGTTGAAGTACTGCATATAATTTATATCAATAGCTCCAAATTATTTGACTGTGTTCAGATTAGTAGCGCTATAGATATTCAATTCATTTTTTCATTCTATATCCTTTATTTCTAGTCAATAGTGGTTAGTATTAGGTCTTACAGGGTTCTGTCTATATAGCTCCCTTACTTTATATTTTTTATTTCACTTTAGTTTTTTCATTTACTGTATTTCTTACATAGATACATCGCCAACATATTTAACTCCTTAATCCTAAGTCATATGTTCCTGATTAGAGTTTTGTATGTTTATGTGAACCTATCTTATATATATATATTGTATAAGTGTAAAACGTTATTTCTTTACGGAACATGATTTATATTCAATTTCCGCTGCTATATTTAAACTTAATTATTGCTTGTATCATTTATCCTATGAATTTTCGCGTTCTCCTCGTAACTAATGCCATCTGCCGACTATTCTATTATCGTACTAAGTTTGCTGCCTTCGATGCGCTGGGATGAGAACATTTTTCGATATGGGTGGGACTAGCCTTCTGACCTAATCTCTCATACCTATTTAGTATTGATAAATTCCATAATTTTCTTTTAAAATACCATAATAACTATTATCTATCTATATTCTAACATTCAATCTATCTATCTACCTATATATCTACCTTTCTAATCATATTTATCTATATCTAATATATATTATCTTTCGAATATAAGTATCTGATAACATAAACAGCAAGATTTGTTGATAAATATCCATTTATTTAATTTTTAAATTACTAACTACTGGCCATTTATTAACCGATAAAAATAATAAATGTCTTGGAAACCTCATTATACTATACACTAGGTGAAATGGTAGGGTATATATATATATATCATAATATCTATCTCACAAGTAAAACTATGTTATATTTTATTAGTACCTAGTATATATATAACTGGACGTGATATGACATTTTTTTTTCTACGTACTTATACTTTACTCAGTTATATACTTTAACTATATACTCAATAGCTATATAAGATACCGGTGATCTTCATCCGCAATCATTATAGCATTAGGAGTATTATCTCTAATATCTGAGTGAAGTATGGGAGATATATATATATAGGTTCACTTATTATATATATATACCTAACTCTAAGTCTTATTGTAGATAGTGATAGTCGATAGATCTCTATAAACAGGCAGCAAAATGATTATATATAAATTATATATCTAGTTCTTGAGTCTGTATGATACTTCTTACCAGTTATCACTACTGTGATTTACATTAATTGGGAGATTATAGTTGGTATTATATATATATATATATATATCTATATATTATTATAAAATATATATATAAATATATATATATATATATATATATATGTTGTGTTAGATAGTCGTAGTTACCTTTAAGGATTATGCAATTAAAAATAATACGTAGTTTAGTTAGGACTAGACTATATTTTTTCTTCGTCTTCTTTTTAACTTAAGTTTTTAGCATTCCTCTATTTTTTTTATACTTGGGTTTTATCGTAACATTTACTTATTTGGGTAACCATTATTTTAATTTATACACAATTAGCCTGTACTTTTATGTTAATTAATAGTATTTTAATTGTACCAAAATTTGTGGGAGTGTGTGAATGTGTGGTTGTTTTTAAGTTTCTGAATTATTATTCATATTTTGCAAATTTACTGTACTTACGGTATTAAATTTAGGTTTTTGTTTGAATAACTTTATCCTGATTTTTCCTTTGGTTTTTGTCTGTTTGTTTGCCTGTTGTTTTTTTTTTTTTTTAATTTTTTTGTGATTGTGTTCGTGCGATGATTCGGACTAGCTGCTGTAGCGCAGGAGTCGGCGTTCTTCGATGTTGTACTTATGACATGATAGTTGTGGCTTGATCTTAGCTCATTAACTTGCATCCGTGGCATACCACCTCTCTAATCTAACGCTCTTATAGATAATTGCTCTCATGACTCTATGAGGATTACTCACATGGCTAAAGGTTCGTCGCTGCTCGCTTAACTCATTTATCTATCTTTCAGACATGATTAGCCACTTACTTTCAGAAATTATATGTATACGGTATTAACACTTTTTTTTTAAATATTTGTGTGTATTCTTCATAACCTAAAATAAACATAATTCTACATTTTTACTCTTTTATACAACAAGCCTGGTTCATGTGTTCTCTTGCGCTTCTGTTTCCTAAAGAAAAGATTTTCGGCGCTTTTTCTTGGAATTATTCTACTACGTTAACTATGAGAGCTCAATAGTTTACTAATCTTAATTACTGAGATCTCTACTTTAGTGTGTGTTAGTTTTAATGAACGCTGCCTCTTGATATTTGGGCATTTAGCCAGTGAGTGTCATTGTGATATTACTAGTGGTAGATAGAGGAGGATGACGAATATCATTATATATGATATTTCTATAAAGATTATGGATACAAGTAATATGATAAGAACCTTACATCACATTTCGGATTGGTACAACAATTCTTTATGAACCCTGATAATTATGTTTATTATACCTTAAGTTTTATCTCTCTTACTATCTAATCATATACACTATATTTACGCTACCTATATCTTAGGTAAATATTCTTGACCTAACATCTTTATATATCTTTTAATTATTATATTATACTATATTATTAGATTATAATCTGGCTCATCTAGTTATATATATATCATGTTTAGGCGTTCTGTGACTCTAGAGGGATATTGGGTGTTGCTGAGATAACATCATTTATAATCGGGCGATATGGGGAGAGCCTTGTACTGATCCTTTACTTACTGCAATATTATTAATAAGAATTACTCTCAGGTGATTCTATGAACTTATATTAATCCATTATGCTAGATATATAAAGGTGGGAGCTATAAAATATGGTATGTATGGTGATGATAGCTCAGTAGTTTATATATTACTCTTTCTTTTAGGTATATATACTAAATTTTATTCTCACATCTCAGTCCGAGTATTCTGAAGTCTGTAGGTGGCATTAGGGTGTGACTTTAGTGCTCATGTATTCTTACTATAGGTATGGCATTTATTCAGTATATAGCTTAAGGAGTAACATAGTGTCACGTATACTCATCTGGTGAGTATGGAAAAATATTTATATCGTTTTCGTTTGTATCATCTATAGTATATATATATTATATATATATATATAATATATAATATATATATATATATACTACCTATAAAATGACCTTCAAATGTTTTGCCGCAAAATCTTTGTTGGCCAGTGAGTTAGTAGATTATTAACATTTTCTCATGCAAAGGAAATGGGGTGGGGACGAGAGTCAAGAGTTCAATAGAATGATCTGGAATAATGAGAAGAGGTTGGGGGGAAGAGCAAAGAAAAATATCCTTATACGGTAATCAAAATTGTACCCGGGAGCGGGGTATCTTTAGGAATAATTGTTACAAAGTAGGGAGATAAGTTAGTATGGTGTAAATGGGTTGCAAGCAGGGTTGGAATTAAAAAAAAAAGGCCCATAAAACCCACCCCAAAAAAAAAAAAAAAAAAAAAAAAAAAACAGCTGCGTGTGTGTTTTTTTTTTTTTTTTTAAAGCTATTATTTTCAACAATTTAAACAACTATATTATGTCTCATTATTATGCGCCTAGTTGCAATTGACTCAAGATTTTCACAGACTAACACCTTTTAAATATTTGAAATAAATGAGAATGAAAAAAAAATTAATTCTTAAAATTTAATACAAAAGTACAAATCTTTAAATTTTATTGACTAGAAGATAGTAACTAGATTCTATTATTAAAATTACTAAGTAAACTTTTCAGTTAATAAAAATGTAAAAATTCTTTCCACTTTGTTATAAAATTACTAGTACTATTGTTTCCATTATTATAAATTTAATATAGTATGAATAAAGTAATAAAACAAATTTGTAACATTGGATATTGAATCAAGTCAGTGAATGAATCACGATCATCCCAATTCTTAGTTTCACTATGAACTATCTGGCTGTTGCTGAACTTGTGCTTAGATATCTTCGATATAATTCCTTTAAATTGGCTATATGGTTTAATCGCGGCAGAATAGCTACGGATATGATCTCAAAAAATCGTATGCGTGTTATATATTTATATAATATATATATAATATATTATATATATATAATTAAATATATTATATTATATATATATATATATTATAGTATGATAATAGTCTATAGTACTTAACAGTGATTATTGTATATATATAGTATATCGGGAAGTATATAATATTATACTATATATATATATTAATATAAGATCACCATTGTGTTCAATGGGTAATGAGGTAGAACTTTTGTGTAAGTCACACAGTACATGATATAAATTACAAGCACTTGTATGAAATTGCAATATGATATATAATATATATTATCATCATCAAACCTCATGCATTATCCCCAACTGTGGGGGGGGGGAGAAAGAGAGCAAAGGGTGCGAAGGATGCATTCGGAAAGCAGAAAAGCGGTGAGTGAGAAGAATCTGACCAGTATGTCGAGCAAGATAAGTCGCCAGCCTTTACTGGCTGGAGGCGGATAACAAGTAGAGGAGGCCCACTTTAAGTACTTTTATGAGACTCGTCGCAAGATCATGAAAGGTCTCTCAGAGCTTCACGCGGAGCCCACTATGGCCAATCTATCTGTATGTAGGGTCGTCATCCGCTTGCGCCCCAGAATTGTGCCGCAATCAAGATCAGGGCATTCGCACGGGTCTGCAATTATGGTATTATGCACCTTTCTTCTCAACTTTGCCAAACCTCATTTCTCTCTCGCAGACATTCCTTCACTGACTCCAATCCACTTTTCCTCAGGTCTCCAGCCGTCGTTCCGCCAGCACATCTCAGCACTATACATGCCTGCTTAACCAACACGACTATCATCCATCTTTCCAATATGACCAAACACCATCTCAACGTACTTTTCATTTATTCTCTGTCATACAATGTTTTTTTCACACCACCATCTCTCAGAATGTGTGGTTCTTCATGATTCGAGTCGATTTTACTCGCCGACACCTAGGACAACCTTTACTTGTCCATTTCATTACGCTAATACTTGGTAGAGCTATAGTAAAGGAGTTTGATGCCGGACGCTTTAGAATCTATACCTCTTATTCCAGAATATATTATATATATATATAAGTGGATAGGCTCTCCTAATAGTAGCCTTAGAGAAGATGGGAGATACTGTTCGTAGCTTAATTTACGTACGTTTAGTAATAGGAGTTCTTTTGGGACAACTTATTTATAAGCAAAAATTTGAACTAATAAGTATTATATAATATATATATAGTGTATATATATATATAAATATACTATATATATTATATATATTTATATATATAATACGTATATAGTTTAAATATATATAGTTATAGTATATTATATATATATAGTAATATATATTATAATCTATATACTGATATATATAATATATATATAAATATATATATATATAATAGTATATATACTAATATTATTATATATATATATATCTATTATATGTATATATATATTAATATCATAATATTAATCGTGTGTGTGTTGTGTGGTGGCTTGTGCGTGGGGTGCGGTGCGTAGTCTAGTACGATACTATCGATATAAAATATTCTTGGTAGAGCGGCGTGGCTAGACCCGACGCGCGACCATCGCGAGAGGAAGCGAAGCTTACCTCAAGGTCCGAACTCACCTCTCACTCCTGCTTGTGTTGATTTCAAAAAGAAGTTGTCCGGCTCTGGCAAATGGGGGGTGACGTTGTGCCAGCAGACCGGCAGGAATATCTTTGATTGTTCACCTAAATTTGTTAAACATTTCGTACATTTGCTAAATCCCACTTCGGTGGAAGTGCAAGACTGAGCATTAATCGTCTCGAGTGGTGTGTATATATTGTGTATTCAGCTCTCGTTGTTCATCTGTCGGCACAATTCTTGACGGTCGAGGTACATGATAGATGTGAAATAGAAGGGAAAGTTTATAGTGCGTGGATGAGCAGTGACTCTGTAAGAGTTGACTATAAAGGCGGGACTGCGGCTGGGCAATGCTTTAATTTCTGATACTTGGCTCTATGTCAAGCCATCTGCAATTTCCTTTTGCAGTGCGTTCTATATGAAGTATTGCCTTTAAAACCGGTGTTAATAAATATTGGTGGTTCTCAGGGCTCTCTTCTATCACCAATCTTTCATAATTTCCCTGTTATTTTTCTGCTTCGCCTTACCACCTGTAGACCATGACATTACTTTCCACTTTCTATGATATCATGTTCATTGAAAAATTCTCACTCAACCCGCATCTTTATCCATTAAACTTCACTTTCTGTTTCTGGTGCATGTTACGAACCTTACCCCCAGTTTCTTGGGGAACAGAAGCGTGGCGATGATTATATATATATATATATATATATATATATAATATTATATATATATTATATAATAAAAATATAAAAAAATTTAAAAATTTTAATTAGTGCATTTACTTAGTACTTTAATAGGGTCTATAAAAGCATATAGTTTTTTTCATGAAAATATTTGATACTATTACCTTAGAAATAAATTTTATTTTAAAAATATAAATAGTATTTTAAAAAAAATACTCAAAAAATTGTTTTATTCATAAATAAATTTACCCTAATTGAGTTTTATTACAAAAATATAAAATATATTAGTATTATAATTACTCATGAAAATATAAATCTTATCCTTCGACATTGCATTATATACTTTATAAATATTATATCATACCAAAGGCACTTATAAATATCACAAATTTATAACTTTAACTTTAACTCTATTTTTGGTAATGAATTTAAAGAACCTCATATTAAATATATAATATATATCAGTTTGAAATATAAAATGTGTAAAGATACATATCGTTAGTAATTCGACTATCTAAGAAGTGCTTGCCTGAGCATCGAAGCAAGTTTATATACTAAACAAGTTGACCGAAAAAAGATACACATACAAAATCAATCTTTAATATTAATAGGTAGACTATTATTAGATGATTAGATTTATTATATACAATTTAAAACAGTCGGAGTGCAAGTTTGTCACTGTGATTACGGTGTCAGGAGGTTGTGAAGCCCTAACGATGAGTAGTATACACTTAAACACCAAGTTGTCTCCTCCTTTCATTATTATCCAATTGTGTGTTTGATCTAAGAGTCAGTACCTCACGGGCTGGATAGGGGGATTGTGAGACGTACTTGATGCTGCTTTCGACTCGGTTATTATATGTTCTTTTGTGAATTTTATATTTTTTCCATATTATATATAACTACATACTATGCACGCGCTGGTGTTTAGTGTGTCGCGCTGGCTCGAACCAGCTAGCGCTAGGTCATGGGCGTCGTACATCAAGCAGTCGACCAGACTGTGAATCGGAAAGGGATGGGTGATAGGATGTAAATGGTTTAGCAGTGCAATCATTAGTGGGGATCGATGCGTTGATAGAGCGTGAAGTCTAATCAAGATTAATTAAATTTAATAAACTGATAAGGTTTATTTCACAATAAGCTTAAGGCTTATTATAATTTAAAAGCCATTATTAGTCTTTCAACGAGGATCCTGCGAAGGGCGCAGCTCACGTCGTAGGCTTGTAGCGTGATCTAAAAATTTAAAATGAAGCTTCGTATCGTTAAGGTACCTTTCCCCCTAATGGGGTGAATAGGGACAATATTGTTATTCTTATTTTATGGGTGAAATTGGAATTTGTGTATAAATGGAATTTAATTTTTATTTTAATTCCTCCATCTCAAATGGTGTCCTACGACACCTTTATGTGTATTGTAAACTATTTTATTCATTTTCTAATCATCCATTTGAATGACATTATATATAACACCTAATATTATGGTGATTGAGCACATTATTTACGTACTTTGTTTAATTTTCGGTTTTGGTCAGCGCACCGGCCCTGTCAACCGGTGCGATACTCCGAATAGCAATTTCATTTTGACTCATTTGTCTCTTAATCTTTTTACAAAATATCTATTTTTCTCTTCCTCTTCCATCTCTTTTTCTCTGTCTTGTACTCTGTAATTTTTCTCTTTTTCTTTTTTTCCAGCTGAAGGACCTTCACTCAATGGGGTCCTCGAATCTTCATTTTGGGTGGTTACGACACCCAAAATTTCGGTAATCTATGTCCTTTTGAACTATAATATAACTAGACTCTTAATTCAATTGGTATCTTCAATATGCAACTGGAATGACTGATTACTATTTTATAAGTTTCTTTAAAATACTTTCTTTAGGATGAATAAAAATACAATTTTTGATATATATGATTTGCTAATCAAATGTTATTTCTGATTCATTATTTGAGAAATCCATTGTAATATTATTGACTGTGTTATGTTTTATTGGTTATCGAATGATGGAGTATGATGTATGTATAGAGTCGTGAAATAGCACGGTCATAGTAAAGGCTTCGGGGGACAGACTGTGACGAACGAACTTGTTATCGGAATAGGTTTGGTATTATATATCTGTTAGTTATATCATTGTAATTATAGCAGAAGTGCAGAGGATCGATCTAGCAGTGATTCGAGCTTAGTGTGAGTGTTATGATCTGGGAAGATGGTTTTGTAGAGGATGATTGTTGTTGTGACGGATATATTGTGGTTTGATTTCATAGTAACTGCTGCTATGGTCCGTATGTAACAGAGCGAACGCATATACGTGAGTATCGTGATTAAGATGAGGCGGTTCCGCAGGCAATATCTCAATTGTTTCGAGAAATTGAGAGAAGTGTAGATACACAGTCATCGTCTCGCTTAGTAGAGAGAAAGTTCTTTAGTGTGTCTCGGCGGTATGTCTTGCGACTGAGGAACATGATTTGTTCGACGCTTGGACTTCTTCGGCTTAAATCGGGGTCTAAATGACAGAGAGCGAAAATCGTCCAGATTTAGAGATGCTAACATTTATTGTACTAGGTGATGGATATTTCGTAGTATGGAGAGTATGGTATATATACGTATTGTGACCTAGTCGATAAATTCTTTTATAGGGTGTGTATAATCATTGATTACCTATGATTATTACTGGTATACTATATGACGATATCTGTGTACCTTGTGCATGGCTTGATATATTATATATATTTTATATATATATATATATATTATATATTATATATTATTTCTGTGCAGTAACTTATAAACAAATATTAATTGTACATAGTTATTCCCATAAAATAAAAATATTTTATCATATCTGGATAGATATTTAAATAAATATTTTTTTTTCTATTATTTTGAATAATAGGTAGATAGTTAATTCTTTTTGTATAATTATAGTAGTTAAATATTTACAATATAATTGATACGTTTAACTTAAGAGGTGATTTATTTCATGGTTATTTTAAGTTAGAAGCATTTGAATGTTTGGATATAAACTTTTGATAAGTTTCTATTTTTAGTGTAAGAGGTTTTTTCTTCTTTAACCTTAATTATTTAAGAATCCTTCATTTTTGTCCAGATACGGTGAGGGTGGAAGCCCCTAGTGCTAGGTGTCAAAAATAATAGTTCTTAAAAGTTATGTCCACCTTTTAGCTGCCACCTTTTGTGTAATTATAATTTTTAGTTTTTTAAACATTTTAAAACCGCGAATTTAACACATTTGTATCATTAATATGTCAGAATATAGTCGTTATTGTATTATGGTTTTTTATATATTATATATTATTATATTATATATATATATTATTTTATATATATATTACGTTCTTTTATTATGAATGTCTGATTTGTAGAGTACTTTAGAAATGAAAAATTTTAATAATGATTTACAAAGAAAAATATTGAAAAAAGTAATCTATTGTATACTGCTTTTTGCTTATTTTATATTTAAATAATATTTTAATAATAAAATATAAGAGTATAATTTATATTTTAATTATATATATTATTATATTATATATAATATATTTTTTTAATATTTGATATAAATAATTAATTTATTTTTTGGTTCTTCGAATAAGATATTAGTATTATTTTTAATATTTATTTTTTTATTATATTCATCTTATTGTATATCTATATTTCGATTTATTTATTTATCTTTATTATTTATCTTATATATATTATTATATATTATTATATTAATATTATATAATAAAATATATATAAATGAAATTAATTTTTATATGGATATTTATATTTATATATTTATAATAATAATTATTATATATTATTATTGTCGGATTATTTGGGCTTCGTCAGAAACATTGTTTCAATAGTTTAAAATATTATAATATTTTACGATTTTAATTAAGTATTTATTAAACGTATGAAGTACATTTTAACATTTCTTTATATATGCTATTTATAAGTGTTTGACTCTGCCTCCGCAAGAGATTTTTTTTTCCACTTTTTATTTTCTTTTATGTTTAATTTTAATTCGCGCAAAAATGCACTTTCTATTATTACGCTTTGCGAGCTCGATCATAGTACACTCACCCATTGGAGGCGGCTGCGCGTACCATAAAACCACGCGAGGCGATTCTCGGACCATATATAGTGTAAGCTTATTGTAGATAATATTAAAGGATAGCGGGCCATAGAGTGTCTTAAATGAGGATGGGCAACTGTTAAAACGTACACAAATAAGCGAAGCAATTAAATAGGGTAATGGTTAGGGCTGATCACCGAGAAGAATCTTCCTAGCGATTCAATTGTTCCGGGCGAGAAGGGGCGAATAGGAATTTGGATCATATTTTGCGCGTTAACGATAAAAATAGATGTTCAAATTATATTTTTTTAAATTTTTTTTCCTTAATGTTTTAAGTGACTAACTTTTAATTATAGTCAAATATTAGTTGCTTAGATGGTACAGACGCTTTATAATAAATCAAAGGCGGAAAGCAAACATGTACAAAATAACAAACAAATGTTGATAATTTGGCTTTAAAAAAGGTCCAGAAAAAGATAACATGAAACAAAATAAAATTGGTAGTGACATACAAATCACTACTTAAAAATATATTATAGCTCCCTATATTGTCACCTCCAATGACAGAAAAAAAAAAAAAGAGGGAGTCTTTTTATCGTCGAAGGCGCCTTTAGGGGAATAACATAATGGGATGGGGTGAATCCATGATTAGTAAAATCAACCCCGCCATGGATAGTACGTTAATGAGTCATCTAAAGGAATTGGTACAAACGACACTTAAAAAAAAAACACCCATGAACCTACGTGAGTATATTATAAAAAATATCACATGAGCGATTGTGCTCATCGCTTGGTTCTCGTAACGTGGAATAAATTCACAAGATTTACTCCTGTAGTTTAAAAATTCTCTCAGTTTAAAGGCTAACATACCAGGATACGAAGTACCGTGTATGACATTATGAAGAAAAAACACTGGGATGACAAAGATGTCATACCATAAATCTACCAAATGCACCCCCATACTTTTTAATGTTATACAATCAAGGATTACTAAGCTAACGTAGAAGTATACTATTCTCTCAAGAAAAAATGTGTGAATTTACTGTACTGACATACCTTTTAAAAAAATTTCTACTCCCATCACTAAGCGACTTGCGAAGTACGATGATTCGACCGGAACACACTCACAACGTCGGTAATAACGTTGGAAGTTCGTTCTTTTCCTTCTACATATATAACTTAGAATATATATATATATATAACTTACTATTTACTATGATTGGATATTATTAATAAGATATATTCCTATATATAATAAAAATTATTACAATATCACAATTATATAATAATACTATATATATATATATATATATATAGCATATTGTTTATTAAATAGATGAATTAGTAACTAAAATAAATTTATTATTTTTTATTTTTTCATTTTTATAGTAAATTATTAGATTTCCACTATATATATTTTCATAGTATCATATCATATTACTAACTATATACTATACCCTATATTATAATATAATTATATAGTAGTGCATGAGAGACTAAAGATACCAAGGATGTACTAAATAAGAAGAGAAATGCTATTTTCCTAGATGGATTCACTAAGACCCCCTACCAACATTTTTGAGTTTGAGGTTGTTTTTAGGTTGTTGTTTATTTGAATTCTTGGTTTTACGCGGATTTTATTTGTCATCTGAACACACACCGAACATTGTCACGCTCGCTCCGATGCCTATATAGTATATATATAATATCTTATATATTATATATAACTATAGTATATATATAATATATATATTATTACAACTAACCATATCATATCAATGTAGCACGTGGGAAGATGACGCATAATTCAGCTGTACGACTACTGTAAGGTGAGTTACGAGGAGATATAACTAAATATGAGTAAGGATAGTAATAGCTACGGCCGAACAGAGGCAGTATGATGCGGAAACACAGTGACGTCTCGAGATAGAGCTTTCATGCGGCGAGATTACTGATGATCTGTTATTTGGGTATTAGTGTTATATTATAGGGTATTAAATTGTAGTGTGTACATTATTACACTCTATATATCTGTGCAAGGAGCTTAGAGCTTGATATCAAACAGGAGGCATTGAAGGTAGATTAAGACTGCATTGGGTATATTGAAGGATGATATGAGTTATATATAGAGGGAGAGCTGGTCTATGATGCGCCACTGTCGGCGAGGTGCTCGAATTAAGGGACCCTAGGTTGAAAAAGATTCTCCGATCCATCGCGGGGGCGGATATTTCTAACGCTCGGCGGTGCTGATTACGTCAGGGTATTGTAGTTATTTATGTGTTTTAAAACTACTACATTGCTATACCACTAATACTGTAGTTTTGCAATTCTTCAGACGAGCCCAGGCAACACGAGGTTGGTAATGAAGTAATAGTTTGCTTCTTTTTTATTTAATGTGTTGTTTAAATCTCCGAGATGGTAGGTAAGTATCGGAAGTATAGGCATCTCCTGCGCTCATGGGTGACGAAGGCTAGGACGCCTGTAAGTTGTTCGGATACTCCGTTTGCGGGTTTTAAGTCATAGCCTCAAATGCATGAAAAACCAGACCTGAGTGTGTTTAGGCGCTGTCTGGGGCAGGCATCGCAGCCGGATCGGGACGCGCTTCCTTGAGAGCGATGGTGAGGGGACGTAGTATGGTTAGGAAGTCATGTGGGGTAGTGCCCCATCCAATACAGGGTAGGCGAGCGCTATCGCCGCATGGCTCGGCTGTTAAGTATAAGGAAGTCGACGAGATTTCTCTGGCAGAGGATTAGAAAGCAAACTATGGTCAATCGAAGTTGTGGGGATCGGCTGATCGCAGTAGAGTTGAGTGTGAAGTTCAGTTGCGATTAAGATCGACATAGACGCGCTTGAGCTCCGCAGAGGGCCTTAAATCAGATTAGAGCTACAAGGTCTTAGTGAGTGGGATGTCATGTTGACTTGTCTAGTTCATTAAGAATGCGTAGTTGTCAAAATCACTGTGTATACAAATATTTATAAGTAAGCATCTACTAAGGTGCGACATTACCTTTAACAAGATAGCTATCAATATTACATGATAGGAAATCATTTAACTATTACTATTTCACCAATTTTGGGAAAATGACATTCTTCAGCAAGTGGGAATTGGAATGCTGTTCTAATTAAATGTTAATTTGTAAATAAATCATTTAATTTTTAATTATTTGTCAAATAATACTGTAATGACATTACAAAAAATAAATTTATATGTCATGTTTACCATTTTATCTGCTCAAAAAAACAAAAGAAAAACAGAATATTTTAGAAGAAATCTCAAAAAAGCCTCCAAAAAGAAGAAGAAGAAAAAAAAAAAAAACGTAAACCAACTGGGTGTTTTTTTTTTGGTTACAAGGTAGTTACTAAGAGAGTTAAGCAATCATATTATCTCTACATGATAGTTGGATGAAAAATTGAGTTTCGAGTCTAAATATTTTTCAAAAAATCGGAAAGGCGAGGGATTCGAGGATAAGGAAGAGAGATAAGGAGAGAGTATACGAGGAGGGTAGGATGAGTGAAGCTAAAGTACTGAAGATGCAGGGTAGTTAGGGAAACATAGATTCGTTTACTGTAAACTAGAAATAAGATACTGAGGATATGACCGATTATTTTGTAATTTATTGCTTCAAATTTTTGTAGATACGAGCTGGGTAGGCGTAGAAGTGTCGGATATATATATAGTATGTAGGTATATTAATATTATATATAAGGCTATGAGTATACTAACCTATACTACAGTACTATGCTAGGGAACGAATTATTAGTACGTACCGGTATTAGTTAACAGTCTCTGATGAGGTATTCGGGTATATATTATATATATATATATAATAGCAGTCGGGAGAGTAGTATAATATAGCGAGATATGAAGTGTATTGTGACGTGCTATTCTAGACCCATGAGTAGATAGTATATATATTGATTGCGACGTGTAGAGCGCTAGATATATTATACTATATATAATTCATGTAATATATTATATATCATATATACGTATCTATATATATAATATATATATATATATATATAATATATATTAAATTATATATATATTTATATATATATTTATATATATATAGTAATATAATATTTTAATTATATATCTATGGTTTAAACAGTTAACACCAACCACTCACGGCAAAGCCTAATCCTAGGAGGGGGTGTGGCCTCAATTTTTAAGTCTGAGCAGACGGAGTCAAGAAAGTATGCACCCACTGACGACCGACCAGTGACGAACTCTGGGTCTTTCGCTTAGTTGGGCGAGTGGTCTAACAGCTGAGCTACCGGACGCATTTTGGTGCTTGATCATTCCTCTGGACTTGATTACGAGCCGACTCTGAAGGTTAATTTTTTATATCTTATACTATTATATATTATTATATATAGTATTATATTTTATTTAATATATATATATAGTATATAATTATATTATATATATATATATATATATTATATATATATATATATATATATATATATATTTCATAGTATATACCTATATCTATATATAAATATATATAGCAATATAGTATTATATAATATATATATACTATTATAGTAGTATTACTTATATAGCTATATATATATATAATATATATTTAATCATATATATAATTATTATATATATATATAGTATATATACTCTACCTTGTTATATACCTATGATAATATATATATATAATATATATATATATATTTATATATATATACTATAGTATATATATATATATATACTATATATATTTATATATACTATATATACCTATATATATACTTCTGCTCCTGGCCCACCTTAATTGGAGGCCCACACTGCTTCCAGGAAGCGCCGCCACCGGGCGGTTTCACAGGTCGAGGATAGAGGATACAGAAAAGACGGCACGGGGGCGGTCGAGAGCTGGGCAATCTCAGAGGAGCGTGCTCTATTGTATGCTAGAATTGGGTGGCACTGGTGCATGGGGGCGGGTGGACGTTGTCTAGTTTAAGAATCTATATTTAATATGCATGAGTCTCGGGTGGTGACGATCTGCACCGAGCGAGGTTCTTTTGCTTTCTGCTAGCGCTTTCTTCTCATTGGATGAGAGGTATTTGGGGAGGGGTATTTATTAAAGTTATTTGGGCGGTTTTTGAAGGTAGTGTTTGTATAGGTGGGATGGGATATGTGATCATGGCCTATGGGGAGGGGCGGGGGAATTATATTTAAAGTTTGCGTAATAAAATTTGTGCAGGTGAAGAGGGGGGGAATTATTAGTCTTTGGTCGGAGTGGGGATTGGAGAGAATTTGGGTGGGTTGGATTTTGGATTTAGGGGTTTCTGGTAGAATTGGGTCCTACCAATCTTCAGATGTGTGGAAATGGGGAGATGGAGGTTTCATCGTGTAATTTTGATTGGGTGGTTGTTTAGTACAAGGAAAGCTGGTGGAGAGTGATAGTGTGTGGATTT
>JABUQX010091294.1:0-22500 GCA_015478945.1 Trachelipus rathkii
TTATATTTAATATCAACATCTCGTTTCTTTTTTATGAGCTTTTTTATGAGTAAAAAAATTTTTTTTTATATTTTTATTAAAAATGTAAAAATTTGTGTTACATTACATTATTTAAATTTTTTCTTCAAATTTAAATTTTTTTTAAATTTTAAAATTATAAAAAATGATTTATTATTTAGATTTTAATTGAAATTCATGTTCAATTATACCAAAAATGATAACACATACATACACTCCACCCTCTCCTTTTTGTACACACGTCTTCAGTCCTTAACTTCTTAACTTGACGAACTTAGATATGGACTAACTCGGCTCTAAAAAGTGAACTCAACACCTCCCCCACATTATATATATATATATATATATATATTATATATATATAATATATTTATATATATATATTATATATATATAATAATGATATATATATATATTATATATATTAATTATATATATATACCGTATTATATATTATATATATTATATATATACTATTATATTACTATTATATATATATATATATATATAATATATTACTATATATATTATATACTAATATATATAATATATAATATATATATATATATATATATTGATAATAATTATAATATATATATATATTATATATTAAATATATATTATATATATATATATATATATTAATATATATATATAATATATTATTATAATATAATATATATTATATATATATAATATATATCTATATATATATATATAATTAATATATATGTTTTAATGTAATTGGACTTTAATTGATATTTTTCGTCAAAATTCTTCCACTTGTATTCATTCTTCTTTGAAATTCATATTCCCTTTTATTTATAAAAAATATCATAAATTAAATATCTCAAAATGAAAAATATTTTTAATTGCAAATTGTCATTTAAAATTGTGAATTATAATCTAACACAAAAAGTGTTATGAACTATTTTTAAACATTAAATTTTTTTTAATTATTTAAAAAATAAACATTCAAAAAGTATAATATCTGGTTTTCAAAAAACATTATTTCATTCCATAAGAGTTAAAAGTAACGTAACAAAAATCAAAAATGTAAAAAAAATTTTTTATCTAAATAGTGATTCCTTATTTAGAAAAAATGCAAGATAATGAACTCAGTAATTCCTTATCAATAATAGTTAGAATAATAATAATACATAAAATAATTAATAATAATAATTAATAATACAACTAATTGATTACAGTAATTGTTTGTTAAGCAAATGAAAATAATAATTTTTTATCTTTTGTCCGTTATATATAATATATATATATATATCTATAATATTTATTATATATTATTAATATAATAATTATATTTATATTTAAATATATTATAATTTTATTAATATATTAATATTTTAAAAAATATATTATATATGATAGCGCGAGTAGATGAGTTCATTAATCAATTAAACATAGAATTAAATTACTCATACCTCGGGTACAATAATACACCAGATGAAAAGAGGGTTTACAAAAATGTTTGATATTATTCTTTAAGAACATTATCTTACTATTGTTTGTTACATTGTGAATAATTAATCAATTTTTTTTGATATAATAAATAAGGATTGGCCAACAGACCCTCAAATATATTTCGGAAATTTCAAATCCCCAATATTATATTAATCTTAGTTTTGACAGTTTTGCAAAGTGAGTTGCAATAGAATGCCATGTTCTTTACTAGATCTCTTTCACCGTTCTTTCTAATTTTTAATTTATTATTTACTGTAAATAATAAGCCATGTCAAATGACACTTAACAAAGATCTTATTATAAGAACATTATTAATAGTATAACACCTTTAATTTTATTACAAAAATAATTATTTTTGTGCCGGGCGATGCCCGGATCACTTGTTAATGTGCTCTGTTTTGAGCCTCACTGCGTCTTCTCTCCTTTGCTTCAGATATCTGCCGCGGAGAGAAATACTCTTATTGCTTGTTTCATTTAAATAACATAACAAAAAAATAAAAACAGTTATATGTGTTATCTTATAAAATGTAAGCAATTTTACTGTACATAATAATATAGCCTTTGCCTCCCAAGAGTTCTAACTTTATTAATTACAAACAAAGGATTATTATAGCATGTTTCGGAAGGAAACTTTCACTTTCGTTACATGTAATATTATAATTATATAGTATATATATATATATATATATATATATATAATATATATAATATATATATACTATAATAATATAATTATATATATAATATATAGAGATATATATATATAACTATATATAAATATATATATTAATATAACATATAAGTGATGATGGATGATTAATTCATCATCAGTAAATTTTTTCCCAATCATCATCGTCAAGTTCTGCTGATTAATTGCCAGATTAAAGTGAGAAATTTCCACACCAGAAACTGGAGACAAGATTGTTCCTGCATGAAAAATTTAAGATCTCTAAAATTAATAATACTAGATACTAATTAATAAATATTCAAATATAGGAGCATAACGATCTTAATATAATAAATAATATTATTAATCAATTTATTATTATTATATATATAATCATCACCCACCTTCTCTCCCCAAGACTGGGGTAAGGCCATACACTGCACCGGAACAGAAAAAGTAAGCTAGAGAATTATGATTGCAATTCGAAAAAAACCCACCCTTCCATTACACTTCCCTTTATACCTTTTAGTTGAAAGAAACTCATCACATCATAAAATTCCACCTAGAACTTCATGGACCGCCAATGGACCCTCACTATGGCATTCATCAATGTGGTTCATCCCTTGGCCCAAGCTTGGACCACAACATACCCCATCACAAAAACACCATGGCATTAACTCCTATTATTGCACCTTTCCTTCTCGCCTCTGCCAAACTCACATTTCTCATCTTCAAAACATATTCGTTTACTGACTCAATCACTTTTCTTTGTCTCCCAACCAGTCGACTCCCAGCACACACATCACCACTAATACACTTCGAAGTTAACCAACCGACTAGTCATCCATCCTTTCCAAAATGACCAAACTATCTCAATGTACTTTCATTTACTTCTTTCTTTTACACCCTTCTTCACATCACACAAACTCTCTAATATACATTCATTCCTCATTTTACAACTCTGACTCCACACCTAACAACACCCCTTAGAATTCGTCCATCTGACACAATTACTTAGATCTATTACCTATTATCCCAACCATAGTCCCACTACTTCACATTAACACAGTAACAACATTACCTCATGTAAGACCCTAGCGCACTCAAGACTTAGTCCCTTACATCCACCAACGATTTATAATTGCACCAGCCACCTTCCTGCCATCACAACTTTCCTACACACTCTGCATCTCCGTTTCCTTTTCATCCAAAACATATATCCTAAAAATATTTAAAACTCAAGACACTTGTTCCAGATGCTTACCATCTAGCATAACTTTCACACAGAGGACTGTCCTCACTCACAACCATACTTACTCTTATCTACGTTTCTTTCAAACACCTCCTTTTGCACAACCCGCCAAATCTCTCTATTAAACATCTCAACTCTCTCCAGATTCACCGCACAAAACTAAATCTCTGCATATAATAGGTAGGCGCACCCCATTCACCACTCCTTCATTCTCATCCATTCATAACAACCATCCCCTGCCAACCCCACCTCAAATTCTTTCATTAACCCCATCCATATGCCCCAAATGAATAACCAAGGAGAATAACACATCCCTGACATCATTGCTATTAAAATTAAACTAATCACTTTCCGACCTCCATTATTTCGTTACACATGCCATTCACAATCATCATACATAGGCCTACTTTGATTCCATTCAAAGCTTACACCAACACCTATATATCACTAACCACCTGCCATAAGCCTTCCCTATTAACTCTATCTTGTACGCCTGTGCAATCCATAAAAACCTAAATACATTTTATATTTCTTCTCTTTCATTTTCCCAATCTTTGTTTCAACGAAGATTTGATCCAACATCCTCTACCACTTTCCTAAACGCACCTGTCTTCACCAATCATCTCACCGGACGCACTTTCAACCCAAAATACTGGCATATATCGTCCCTAAACACAATAACTAATTTCCCCTATATTCCTAGTTACCCTTATATAAGGGTCTATTATACTGCTCTCCTCCAATCCCTCGGAAACTATACCCTCCAAACGCTTTGTTTACACCTCTTCAAAATCCAATCAATCACCACCTCACCTCCATTCTTGATCATTTCACCAGTTACTTCATCTATACCTGCCGATTGGACCCAATTTTTCAAAACTTTCTCAACACTTTCTTTATCTCCTCCATACTAATGACCTAATCACAAAAACCTATTCCTTCTTGCACCATCAAACACCAACACCATTCACTATCATCTCTTTATTACTTTCCAAGTTATGCAGATTTCAGTGTTCCCTCTAACACTCCCCCACATCATCATCAGTTACAAAAAGCACCATCCCATATTCATTTATTCTAAGCATCCCCTTATTCTCATTCTAACCTTCGCGCTCTTCCAGAAGCTTCCTATCCCAATGTTATGCATATCTCATAAACTGTTCATTTACCTCATTTTTCCTCCTTTGTATGCACCTTTTGTATTCCGTTGTCATCCTTACATAATTCAAAGCATCTTTCCCTTTTGAAAACTCATCACTTGGCTTTATACATTCAACCACCTCTTTTTACTTTTAACCTCTCATTTACCACTCACCTGTTAAATATTCTTACTTTCGCACTTTAGCACTATCCACATCTGCTTCTTGCACTTACTAAACAACCACTTCCTTCATTTGCTTTCAGATTTGTTCAGTTCAACTTTGTTTGCATTCAACTGATTTACTTGTAAGCGCTCTTAAATAATTATCCTTATTACCTGCCTCAACTTAATCTCACTCTTAATTCTAACCCACTTTCCTTATAATTATTATTATTTTTTATATATAATCATAAAATTTAGGTGTTTCAAGATGATAATGAATAACAGAAAAACTTTCTATGTATTAATGCCCGCTGTATCTGGAATATTACACATTTAAATAAACTAATGAATGAACACAGATTTAATTCTTTTTATTCTAGCTTAAATGTTAAATTAATTAAAAAATAGAACATTTTTAAAATAGCTTTTTCAATATTATATTCAAAAAAAAAAATTCTTAATCGTCCCATCACTAACTATATATATATATATATACTAACTAATATATATACATGTATAAGCTAGATATAATATATAAAATATAATACCATACATATATATATACTGAAAACAATAATTTCGCATAAATACACCCAAAGTACGTGTTAGTACTTCAAAAGAAGTGTGTGATGTGCTAAAGTAAGAAGTAATAATTAAGAGCGAATGGCTTGGAATGAAGAGGGGGGAGATGAAACGGTTAAAGAGTAAAAAAAAAGCGTGTAGTACTAAAAGGCAAATGATGAAGAATTCAAAAGAAAAATGCTCTGGAATTATATAAGGAGAAAAAGAAATACTAAAAGGTGTATACGTAGGAGAAAACAAGAGTAAATGAACAGTTTGGAAGGCGGATGAATGAGAATTAAAAAGAAATAGGAAAGCTCTTCTGGAAGGAAGCGAAACGTTAAGATGAGAATAAGGGAATCTGCTTAGAATAATGATAGGGATGTGCTTTGATAACTGATGAAATGGTCATGTTGAGGGAGTGTGGAAAAACAACTTCAAAATTGCACAATATTAACATAATGATGAGGTGTAGTGCAATGTGTCGTGTTATTGATGGATGAACAAGAAGGAATATGTATTTGGGGAAGGTTATTAGTAAGGAGATGGTAATGGTAGGCTGTGAGAAAGTTGAAGCAATGGTAAATCTGCAGTATAATGAAATTACTAGTGAAAATTATCAATGACGAGCGAGATCGATTGATTGATTTTGAATTGTGTAATAAAGCGTCTATGGGGTTATAGTTCCAAGGCGATTGGAGGAAGCTAATAGTACCCTTGATATAAGGTAAGCGAGAAAGCCGGAACTTAGAAATTATAGGGAATAAGTTTATTGATGTTGTAGGAAAGTTATATCTGTATTTTGGCACTGAAAGAGCTGCGTCGAGTGACTGAGGACTGATTGGTGAAGAAACAAGGTGCATTTTAGGAGTGGTAGGGATGTGTGGATCAAATCTTTACATTGAAACAAATGATTGAGAAAAGAGGAGAAGAAGAATAAATATATATTGTGCTTTGTGGATTTACAACAGGCGTATGATGAGTTAATAGGGAAGCTTTATGGCAGGATTTAGTGATATATGGTTGGTAGCTGCTGAATGGAATCAAAAGTATTATGACGATAGTAGTGAAGCGTGTGTAAGAATAAATGTGCATGGTATTGTTTAGATTAAATAGTCGAGTGAGACAGGTTGTGATTATGTCTCTTGATTATTCATTTCGTAATTGATGGTTATGAAAGAATTCGAGCTGGGGATTGCGCAGAAATGTTCTAAATGATGGATAATGGAAGCAGGAGTGGAGGTTCATCCTACCTATTGTCATGCGGACTGCATTGGTTCTGTTTGTGGCGGGAGTCTGACATGAGAGTTTGAGAGGATTGGTGAGAGATTTGGCGGTGTGTAAAAAGAGGTTTGAAAGTAAAAAAACGGTAGATAAAGAGTAAGGTTATGGTACTGAGTGAGGACAGTCCTCAGTGATAAGGTATGTTAGATGGTGAGCAGCTGAGCAAGTGTCTGAGTTTAATTATTTAGGTTATATGTTAGAGAAAGGGAACGGATACTGCAGAGTGTAGTAGAATTGTGAATGGCAGAAGGTGGCTGGTGCAATTAAATCGTTCGTGAATGTAAAAGGACTAAGTCTTGAGTGCAATAGGAATATAAGAGGATGTTGTTACCTGTGTTATGTATCGTAGTGAGACTATGGTCTGGAATGAAGAAGTATAGATCTAAAGTCAATGTGTTCAGATGGACAATTCTTAGGGGTGTGAGAAGAATTGATTACATGAGGAATGAACGTATTAGAATTGTGTGGTGTGAGAAAGTAAATGAGAGATAAATGATAGTATGTTGAGATGGTTTGTCATGTGGAAAGAATGAATATGGTACTCGGTTGTTAAGCGGATGTATGTGGAGAGTGTGTTGTGAAAAACCGACCCGACTGGATACCGAAGAGATAAGTGTTGAGTCCGGTATGAACGAATGTCTGAAGGAGAGAATTGAGAGTTTGGGAAGAGCCGAGAATAAAGGTGCATGATAGGAGAGATGCGGGTTTTGTATGGGCATGTTGTGGCCCACCTTGCCAGGGATGAACCTCTTAATTACGATTTACCAAGTGAGTCCGCACGTCTATGATCTCTAGGTGGATTTTCGTCTGTGACGAGCGCTCACTAATTAATGGTACAGAGGGGTAAGGCTGGGCTTCTTTTCGACGTTTGTCATGTTCTCCTTATCTGCTTTCTTTCCTTATGCTTGTACAGCACCCTACCCCCAATCTTGGGGCAACGAGAGATGAAGAAAAAGATATATATATAAATATATAATATATATATATTATATTAATTATACATAATATATATATAATTATATTATTTAATATACATATATATATAGATGATATATGATATATGCAATATATATATAGCGTTCGGGCGGGTGACCGGGCCCGGCTTTTTTTAGAGGGTGATTCGGTCACTCTAAACCATTTTTATCATGTAGACAAAACAGGCATAAAAAAAAATTTCGCTTTCTTAACATATACGTGGTAGTGTTAAAGTTTTATTTAAAATCTTTAATTTCTGAATTATAAATTTAAAAAATCAAATAAATTCCTATAATATATATTAAGTAGAATTTCACTTTGAAAATGTAGTTTTAACTTCAATTATAAAATCGAAAAATGATGGATTGCGATTTTAATTATTTTTCAGTGAATACACTCGAGATATTAATTTTTTAAACTCCAATAAATTGTTTTTCCAAACAGTATTAGTGCAAAATCCCGGGGGCCTAACTTGGTCCAATTCACCCCGCCGTAAAAATTATTGAGGGGTGAATCGGACCACCATGGTTTTTCGTTTTACGTTATTATCATTTACTTTTTATTTTATAAATTAATTAAATATAATAAATATTACTTATAAAGTAAAAATTACAATAAAAAATTGAAATATTATATAAAAAATACAAATTCCAAAAAGTGTCAAAAATTTTTGAGCGGAGGTGAATCCGACCACCTTATTTTTATTCTCTGTTCCAATATGATTAAAACATTTTTAAAACTTCTTCCAATCTCCTTTAAGACAAGTTATCTATAATAGTTAAAAAATTAAATATAAAAATTGAATTTATATAGTAAAAGAGAGTTTAAACAGATGCCGATTCACCCCTCAATTCGTCCCATTCACCCCTCAAGGTCAGCTGAATAGCTTATTAAAACGTTAATAAAAACTTTATATTTATTAGAATGTACATTATTATTTTTTTGTGTGCTTATTACCTACTATAAGGCTTTGAATTCAGAAAAAAAAAATCCAAAAAATGCCCAACCCTGGACAAAATAATATCCCTAAAATGTCCAAGTCACCCCCGCACCGACTCTAATATTATATATATATACTATATATATATATTATATTATATATATATATATATATATATATATATATATTAGTATATAATATATATATAATATATATAATATATATATAGCGTCGGGCGGGTGACCAGGCCCGCTTTAGAGAGGTGATTCGGTCCACTCTAAATAAAATAAAAAATAATAAAAAAAAAACAAAAAAAATTTCGCTCATTAATAGCCACGCAGTAGTACTACAATTTTATTTAGATCATCTTAATCTAGAAAGTTTTATATTTTTAAAAAATTAGAAATTAGGCGTACCAAAAGCCAATAGAATTTCAATTTTGAAAAATGTGAGTTTGTGAACCCATTTTGTCATGAAAGATTTGTGAATCCGATTTAATTATTTTTCACGTGATACACTCGAGTTATTTTAGCTTTAAACGCAAAGTAAATTTTCGATCCAAACAGTATTAAGTGGCAAAAAAACGGGCCTAAAACTTGTCCATTCACCCCGCGTATTGATGATGGGGTGAATCGGCCCACCATTGTTTTTCGTATTTTACGTATTATTTTTATTATTATGTTAATTAATTTCAAATATAAATTACATTGCAACATAATTAAGTAAAATTTTTAAAAATAATCTAACGTTAATAAAAAAAACGAATTCAGGAAAGTGTCAAAATTTCTGAGCGGAGAGGGGTGAATCGGAGCCACCTTATTTTATATTCTTATTTTATTATATCATTATTGACATTATAATACTTATCGCAAGTTACATTGATAAATAAATTATTATAAAGTAAAATTAAAATATAAAAATTGAATTTATACGTAAAAGACGAATATAAACAGATGGTCCGAGTCACCCTCAATGTGGTCCGTTCACCCTCCGCACACAGGCTGTGGCAGCGATATACAAAATTTAAATAAAACTTTTATTATTAGAATTACATTATTATTTTTTTTCTATGTTCTATGGGCGACTATAGCCTGATTTACAAAAAAAAAAAAGTCCAAAGAGAGACTTTGGAAGAGTCGGAGACCAAGTTATGCCTGTCTGAGTCACCCTGCCCGACGCTAATATATATATAATATAATTATTACTATATATATATTATATATATATATAAAAATATAAATATATTATATATATAATAATATTATAGAAATAAATCAATATATTTGATATTGACTTTAAAAAACATAAACAACAATTTTCGATATATCGGGTTTTAAATTTAGATTATCTCGATATCATTTTTTATTTTTATATTATTCTAATTTAAACACGTATTATGGTTGTAGTATTAATTTAATATTAAAAATTAATATATTTTTTTTTAAAATAAAATTAATTAATCAATAGTATATATATAATATATTAATATTATATATATATAAATATATATAAATTAAGGAGTGTACCTATAGTATCGTATCGTTAAGTATCGCCATTTTTGAGGGTACGATATCGTTAAAGGGCGATACCTTAGCCATTTCTTTCTTACTTTTGGGCCGTGAAATCAATATGAGAAAACTTTGATTCAATTAATAAATGCTAGCTCGATATAGAATAGCTAGTACTAAGTTTATTTTTTTAATCGATTTCCTTTTTACTTAGATTTTTAAGAGTTTCTCCCAAATTGGCTTTAGCCGTAAAAATACCTATTTGACGCCATTATTATAATTATAATGATTTATCACTTTTTATGTTTGATCCAATAGTATTTTTGTACGCAATTTGTAAGCGTGTGGAGTTGCGTGGGAGTGTTTTAACTTTCTGATATCATTATTTTAGATATTTGCTTTAAATAGGGTTTTGTTTTAAAATTTAGTTTTAGCGTACGAATAATTTTCCTCATTTCTCCTTTGTTTTTGTCTATTTTTTGTTTTTTTTTTTTTTTTTGTGATGCTGTCGTTATCGATAGCAAGCACACACGTGGCTTTCTTTTGACTTTTACCAACATCAAGGCTTGCACTCTAACTCTGCATCCATGGAGTACTACCTCTCTAACTCTAACCTAATTTTATGTTCTTGTCTGAGGCCCAGATGGCTAAGAATTCATCCTTCAGCTCGTTTAATATGTCCAACTAAAACTTATTTCTACAATTTCCGTCTGAAGGGTGGAGTATGTGCTATGTAAACATTAAACTCCTATAACACGTCTCGAGAACTCGAATCTCCAAACTTCGATTTTCTGTGCTTAAAATCTTTTTCCTTCTACTACATAATCTTGTGCTTCTGCTAATGTTCTCCTATAACAGAACAGATTTTTCATGCCTTTTTGATTACCTTACACTTCTCACGAGCTGTTATATCTTCTCATCCAAATACTAGGTCCCTCTATTTAGGGATTTCAATGTACACAAAGCTGAATTGGTTCCTCTCATACAGATTTAGTTGGGGAAGTGAAATCATTCAGTATTCTCAACCGATCTGGACAACTAATTAAAGATACCTACACAATTCTGATCGTCCCAACCATCTTGAACATACTTGCCTATTTTCATCACTAGTCCTTCTTCTCTATAAATACACACCTTCGCTCCTATCGGTAAATACCACAACCTTAATCTGCCTGATTTTAAGTACCTTCCTGCAACATCTCCATTCTCCCTATGCAGCTTTCTGACACTTTGATCGGCGATTGTGGGCATGCGTTGCTTCTACGCAACTATAATTTTAGTGATGCCTTGACCGAAACGCTTCTGCTTCGCGAAAGGGAAACCTGTAATTGTTCGATGGATAGCACGGTTCATCCTTCTGACTAAAATTTTTCTCCTCAAAAATCCATGGTTCGATCGGGCTTTTCTCTGCCATTCAGGCTATGGCTTTTTTCTGGCGGCGCTTCTACTCCTACTATAATTGGACAGATGCTTCGACTCTGATGACGCTTCGGCTTCTGCCCTAAGTGGGAGCTGTTAATCAGCTGACGGAATGGCAGGTCATTCTTCTTCGACTTAAATCTTTCTCTCCTCATAATCCATGGTTCGATCGTCCTTTCTCTGGCCTCAGCTAGGAGACACGCTTATCGTTTGGAAAAATCTCTTCTCCATCACCTTGCCAATTTTCATTTCAGCTAAATCGTCAGGATACTCTTCGACGAGCAAAGCAACTTTCATTAAACGAAAGTACGCTGACCTCTTTGGTTCTCCTACTGACAAATCTCTCCGCCTCTGCCAAAACATCTCTAACAACTCTGTAAATCTGCCTTTTCCTTATTCGCTCTGATTATTCTGTTGTTAATACTCCAACAGAAAGCCAATCATCTCTTTGCCTCCATTTTCCTCAACTCAACCCTGGACGACCACTCTCATTCCTTCTTCCTCCTCCTTCCCTCTTCAAGGTCCTAGCCTTACCTTACATTTGATCGGGCGCATGTGGTCCTGAAATCTATGAACGAAGGAGCGGTGCCCAGATGCATCCTATCCGATTTTGAGGAAGTGTCCTCCTTGCACCCCGCTCCCTCGTCTCAACTAATTATCCTATGTCTCAATTACTAGCACTTTCCCTCAGTGTGAAGCCGCATATGTCCAACCTATGCCAAAAAGGATGCTGCTCGGATCCTTCTACACTATCGCCCTATAGCTCAAACTTGTATTCTTTCAGATCTTTGAAACCCTTTCAACTCTCACTTCTTAGATCATCTCTAGAATCTCATTCCCTTCATTCCAATTGCCAGTACGGCTTTCAGCCACGAATTTAAGGCAATATACTTTCCTATCTAACAATTTATGGTTTCCCGCCCTTAGGAACTACGGGAAGACTTGTTGGTGGCGCTTGAATCCAAAGCATGACCGGGTATGGCACGCGTCACGCCCCCAAGCTCCCCTCCTTTGGGTTCCCTTCTTCTCTTGCTTACTTATTTATTCTACTTCTTTCAAATCGCTCAAGTCGGCTGTGAGGGAGACTTCTTTTTCTGTTAATAGTGGTCTTCCTCAGGGTGTTTTATCTCCTACTTATTCCTGCTTTTCATCAATGATCTTCTCACCTGCAATCTAACTCTTAATCCCACTCATATGCCCGAGACTCACCCCCTTCATCTCAACTCATTTTCAATTCCCTCCCTCTTTTACTTCAAGAATTGCCTTTCGTCTTATTCTTTCCATTTCTATTCTCGCTATCTGGATAGAATTTCAGGTTTGGGTCGTCTCAAGTTTGAAATTTAAATTCCCTCTCTAAGACACCAACTACCTATCTCTTTCGCGGTTCTCTCGTCTCTCCTGTCAATATAAACATCCTTGCCTTAACATAAACAAAGAAATTATTGAAATCTCCAATCACAATTTTGCATAGGGACTCAAAGGGAACTGGACTTCTATCTAGTTACTGCGCAGACTTTCCTCTTCCAGTTACTCCAGCCATACAAGGTCTTCATCCGCCTTGTATGGACTACTCTCTTCATATCTGAGGCTCTGTTTCCACCGGCTTTTGGATGGTCGAGTCAAAGGTTCAAAAGACTTATAACCTTCCTGTACTTTCTAATCACTTACCTCTATTTTGCGGGCCGGATGTTGCTATATCCCTTTCTAAGGTACGTAGCGGAAGCTCGAGGAACTTTCCACTTGCGTAACACCCCTTTACGACCCCTCGTAGCACAAGCGTCCCGCGTCAGCACATGAGTTTTGTTGTTGATATTAGTAACTCCAGGATAGTTTCGCTGCGGTGCTTCTTTCTTCCTGCCACCTCTTTCTGGGAATTCTCTTCCATCATCTGTGTTCCTACTCAATTTAATCTCTCTCACTTTAAAAGCCTGCCGTCTGTGCTCATCTGCGTAATTTGCGTTAATGAAATTTAGCTTCAAACACCCCCTCCTTGAATAGGTTCTGCCCGTGAGCGGCGGTGACAACTGTACAAAAAAAATAAAAAAAGTTCTAATAGGAATTCCTAAGCTTAGCTGAAACCCACAAAATGCATCTCCACGCGCGAACCACTTCTAGAAGGCATTTAAATAGCATAACCGAGGAGCATGCTCGCTTAAAAAGAAAAAAAAAGATTCACAGAAGTGGAACCGCCTTAATCTGCAACCCTAAACCACTATATACATGTGCTTTTCCAGTAAATAAACCTACTGAATGAGATTTGGTATATGTCAGACTGATAAGTTCATGCCCGAATATTGCATTACATCTCATCCCTCAAAAGAATCACACCAAGAAACCTCATCGTAAAAACTAAGACATTCATCAAGAGCAAAATAATTCAAATTTGCAATTTGTGAAAAGAGATGAAGCTCTACCAAAACATGGAGATCTGCCTACAGAAGAATCCTTTCATTGCCGAGCATGGAAATGGCCAAAGTTTTCATTCATTATCAGTGCTGCAGCAAATATTATCAGCACCCCTCCTTTCTCAGTCGGAAGAAACGACGTATTTATAGTGTAGTAGAATGTAAACAACCCCAAAAAGGAACAGTCTCTGGCTCTAGCCAATACTAGTGAAAGCTTAATGTTTATGCATCACAATTGGGAATTTTTGAATTGGGGGAGTATGAATCATATCTATCCTTTATTTAAAGGAGCACTATTATTAATTTGAGTAATAGCGTTTTTTTATTTTATCTTTCAGCTATTAATTTATTTTTATGTCTTCATATGAGCTACTTAAAGAATTCTTCTCTGTAAATTGTAATCATGTTAAAACATAAAAGCTAGTGCTTGCAAACTTTTCTAATACTTACTGGAAAAATTTAAATGAATATTTTTGTTGAATTTAAACACAACATAAAAAAAAAATTATTAATATTACATTTGCATTATTATTCCTTAAATACTATTTTAATTTATAAAATAAATATTACTTTGAGACCTATTTTGGTTTCCCGTATAATATTGTATACAGGAATGCTTTAATAGCCTAGCAGCACACATATGTTCTATCTTATTACTGTGATTTATTATATTAATTAAAGTACGTATCGTCGCACCAAAAATGAGTATCGTATAGGCCTCTTTTCTTTTCGTACTCCCCAATATATATAATTATTATATATATATATATATATATATATATATATATATATATTATATATATATATATATAATATATATAATATTATATAATATATATATAATAATATAGGTGTTAAGAATAGACCGACAAACTTTGGTGGGGCATTGGTCACACGAAATAGAGCCTAAATGCCTCTACACATATGTTTCACAATTACAGAATGGTACCAGAAAGGTACCAACCTCATCTTTCCTGTTATGTTTAGCACTCAATGGTCTGCTTGTAACATAGGTGCACATATTATATTATTACACACTTAAGATTACACATTAATGACAGTACAGTAGGAAATAAATACATTATCAATACTAATCATTATTCGTTTTATTTGCATACGTAATAACATTACTTGCCTAGCATCTGCTTTAATCGGTGAAAAGCATTTTGATTTAGAAAGAACATTAAAGATTGAAAACGAATAGTAATGAAAACATTTATTTATTACAGGTACATACATAGTAATAATGCAAACGTTACGTGGTACAGTATATTTGTTTGTATCCATTACAATAAATGTTCAAAATGATCTCCTCTAGAGGTAATACAGGCATCTACACGCCTTTTCAATGACTGACGCAGTCTCTCAAATGTTCCAGCCCTTTGCCGAATGTCCTGACAGGCGTTTAATAGACGGTGGTGTAGAGCAGCTTCGCCAGCAACAGGCTTCATTATACAGAAGGCTTTTCAGGTGTCCCCATAAGTAATAATCTAAGGGGTTGAGATCGGGTGAACGTGCGAGCCATGGCACCTACCAACCATCTATTGTATGAATTACCATTTCAAACCCCCTAACTTGAGCGCTAAAATGAGTCAGGCAACCATCATGCATAAAAATATCATCCAAAGGTAGGAGCGGATGCCGTAGGAAATGGTGATAAACCTCGGCTAGCACTCCGCGGAATAACTATGTCCGATAAGATATAGCACCTAAGGAACACCAATTTAATGACGAAACTTCTGGTGCTGTACTTGTATTATTTCATGTGGATTCCTGTCAGCCCATAAATGGTTATGATGACGTATGATGCCGTCTCAACCTAAACATGCTTCATCTGAAACAGGATTAAGGACGTTTTATTTGTGGAATGAGTGACCCAAAAACCATTAACAAGAACCTAACCGTGATACATTAATCTGCCAGTGACAATCCCTGCACACGTTGAAGATATGGGTACAGCAAATTTTCATGCAGTATTCTGCACATATGGATTAAAACCCGCGTCCGCCCAATCTGTCTGGGCTAAGCTGATCCCGTCAACTATGGCGAGAAAACCCTTCCTCTTATACAGTGTAAGAACAGCTTGTGTTTCTCGTTCGCCGCTGCAGTACAAAGAGTGCCCCTCTCACAAATTTCGATAACATGCTTGTGAAGTGCTATGGTTGGCTGAGTTGATCTGGGTAGGTTCTAAATATAACTGCTGCCCCCCACCTTACCATTGCCTTACCATATGTAAAACACATTATCCACTGCTCCCTGAAATATTATGCCATACGCTTGTGCAATTTACAAAGTGCTCCACTATCTTCTATATACAATGACATAGATAAACTAGTTTCGCATAGTTACATTATTTATGTCAAGGCATCAGCCAATTGCCAAGTGTATACATGTCATTAAATAGGAATTTTCATAACATATGTCTCCATTCATAATTAATTCACACGTCATTGAACTGTACCTTGTGGACCACAAATAGTCATCCAAACTGAAAATTTTGATATTTCTGGTTATTTAGTCATAAATATTAATTACATTATTATTAGTACTGTTATTATTATTCAAAATATTTTGGTCTTATTTATAATTATTGTCATACTAATATTATTAATTTATATAAATTTGTACCTTATGCAACTATGCTGCCTTTATTAGAAACATGTGCGGTTTTCGATCGACGGAAGTTATATCAATTAGGTATCTTATACACATTCTACTATCACTGTGTACTGCAAAATCTGATAGGTACCAATGAAACCTGGGTTACACGTGTTTCTGTACCATTTGATGTCGCTATATCTGCCATATGGTGTATAGAACATTTAGTTCTATTATGTGTGATTCCAATGATCATAACTTTAAATGGGTTAGAGGACTTAAATTTATTTTAAATTCTGAAGGGTGACTAGCCTTTCTCTGAAAATTTGGGAATTTATCCTTTCTATCTCTAAAATTTCTGTTTTGCTATTTTTGAATATCCTTATGTCTTGTTCTATTTCTTTTACATCCACATCGATATCGATAGGCCCTATTTTCCCATAATGGATCTTCTGTGGATCATCCCTTACTGATTTTGGAACCTAGTATCTTACTTTATGTGGCCCTAATTCTTTAATCTGTTAACTCTACAGTCAGTTTATTAAAATCGACAATTTCCATTTTACATCCGAATCCTCTTCCCAATAAGGCTACTGAATTTTCCACAATGTATTTCCCAAGTGGAGATTCATTTAGTAGTTTTGATGTATTTCTTGGTTTTGTGAATATAGCTTTTTCTTGTTATAATTATTACTGTACCTTTCTTACTAATATGACTGTTGGGGTTACTTCTGGAATTTAGGTTTTCATTGAGATTGTCTAAGGCATTTGCTTCAATTGCTTTTATCCATTACCATTTTCTTGGAGATGGTGTCTTTTTGGGTATCAACCTCTTTATTTAAAGGCCTTTTTCTTTTGCTTACCTCCGTCCCATGGTTTTCTACTATCCATTTCCTCTTGTTCTTTAGTATGAAGATCATACATGTTTTTTTTTTGGAGGCCTAGCGCCTCCTGTCTAGCCAGGCACTAATGAGACTTCACTAAACACAAATCACCACTTTAACTAACAATTAGTTTTTATGCATTTATTTTCATTTTCATATCACAAAGTATGACATTAGATCCTGCCAAAGTTTAGCATGAAAAATAATAACACGCTGCGACCGATCCACTCCCCGCTCCTAATATAGCCTACTTCCATTTCATAACAGCCAGATGCCGCAAGACCGAAATATCGATGCTATATTTTTCAATAGTATCGACAAACAATGTCATATATCGACTATATGATATTTTGCCAGAAATCTGATCGATAAAAGATATTTTTTTTTTTTCTACTTTAGAATTTAGAACAGAGATGGCACGGAAAAATCAATTGATTTTTTCAACTATTTTTTCACATGATTTTGCTCCAAAAAAAAATTATTTTTTCGATTTTTAGTTTATAAATCTTGTTGCCAATTGCCATGAAAAGAAGAACTTAAAAAGAAGTTAAAAATTAAATAATAATATCCTCAAAAAACAAGCATGCGCAGTATCTTAAGATTGAAAGATGTAGCAACAAAAGATATGCATCCCATTTTCTCCCTATATTTCTGATGTAATATATTATCATATTACAAATAACACTCTTTAGGTTGCTGTTTTCATTGACCTCAAACAGTCGACTGCTTCCAGATGGGGAGATCAGAGTGCCAATGTTAAATGTTGAGTTTCTAAAGGAGATTGATAAATGCTAATTGGAGACCTCTATGATACTGATACCTAATAGGACTTTTCAAAATAAGAATAAAAAGAACCAATTGAGAGTATGTTATCCAGGATGCCAGAGTGATGAAATCTGGATAGATAGATAGAAGATTATTCTACAAATGTTACCAGATTGATTGTTGCAGTGGTACAAATTATATAGGCATAAGGAGTCAAAATTATACAATTATAGGAGAATATCAGAAGGTATGAAAGCCAGTGGGAAAGGTTGCACGATTTCCTGGGATTTTACCTAGTTAGGTGCAGGTGTGATTGTTGAAATGGAATGTAGGAATTTTATTTTTCAGAAAACTATTAGTTTGATTGTGGAGAGAATCGATAAAGATCTATTGCACAAATGGGAGTCACTGAGTCGTAAAAGTGTTGGCTTCAGACCAGCTTTGAGACTGTTAGCCAACAAACAGTAAAAGTTGGGTAGTGTGATGCTTAAATCTGGGATCATGAATAATAGCAATGTAAACGTTAATAGTGGAAATAAATTAAGCTATGTTGTAAAGGTTCAAATAATGATGATAGCAATTAAAATAACAGCATTTCGAGTATCAAACATGTTTTTACACAAATGCTCATACCCTTAGAAATAAAAAAGATGAGCTGAATTAGTCACACCATAAATTAGACTAGACATATTTGCCTAATTAGAACTAAAAAATTAATATATAAGTACAATTGCGTAACTACATAAGTCTTACCTTAGTTTGTTGTTATCAAGACTTTTTTGGTCCTTGAGGAAGTTCTATTAGTTTTTAAGATAAATCATCTTGTGCGTTTATTAAAATATAATCTAACCTAACTTATTAGGCTTAAATTGATATGTGATATATGATAGAGAAAGATTGAAATAGAAGAAAGGAAAATTACAATTTACCTTTAACACTACATTTTTATTAAAAAATTGATTTCACAAGCACACTTATTAGGACCGCTACTTGAATTTGAGAAACTATAGTGTTTTACCTTTAGTGGAATCTTTTCAATATACCCAATATGGCAAAGTACAAATTCCCCTAAATATCTATAATAATATAATTAATATTATATGACTTTTTATATCTTACATCCAAATTACGGTACTAAAATAAAATAAAATAGAAGAGACATAAGTGAAAGTATATAATATTTTTATATTCTAAAATAAACTACTAAATAAGCAAAACAGATATATATTGGAATATGTAATGTTTTATATCCTCCCACTGAAAAGTTGCAATGAAGAACAAAAGCATTAAAAGAATTAAATTTTTTTACAATAAGGATAAATCCTGAAGAATTCTTGACACTGTACAGCAGCCTTCTAAGAGCGCTCTTTCTTTGGACTGAATGAGCTAAAAATTGATTCTGTTGAGCATCAAGTTGAGTAATTATACCTGAAGTTGAGGTTGTACATCTACAATAGCAGTATCACACACCACACATATATATACTAATATATAAATAATATATATATAATATATATATATATATATATATATATAATATATATATATATATATATATATATATATATATATATAATATTTGTGGGTGTCTGTGTTCTTATGCGTATATTGGTGTGGTGTGTGATGTTGGTGTGTGTTGTATCTTGTGTTGTTGTGTGGGGTTCTGTTGTTGTGGGATGTGTGGCGTGTGTGTGGTGTGTGTGTATTGTGTGTGTGGTGGTGGTGGTGTGTGTGTATTGAATGTGTGTGGGTGTGGTGGTGTGTGTGTAATTTTATTTGTCATATTATTTTGTATAATCTGTATTAAATACGCCACGAATATTATTTTACAATTTTTTTTTATGTTATTTTGTTCTTATTACGTACACTTTGTCTATATATATATATAAATAGTGAAAAAATCGATTATAAAAAATAATATCGATATTGAGTATCGATAATCTGAAAACGCATTTCAACAGTGATTCCTCATCCATACACGAACGGAAAGCCGAATTGTTATGGTTTTCAGAGCGTTAATATTAATATTTTTAGTAAAATATTTAACTCAAAAAAAACTCGAAAATCCGTAGAAAAAAACTTCAAATATTTTTTTTAAAGCCATTTTTGTAAATGAAAAGTTTCTATTGGCTTTAATAAGTTTATTGCGATACCGGAAGTTACAACGTACAGTTTACCTTAATAACTAACTAAAAACTCGCCAATTTGGTTTCGTCAGAATATACTATATGATGCCCAAACCATTCACATATCTATTCAATCCTTTCATAAATGTTGCAAGTGAGTCACACTCAACAACCTCCTGTGGGAAACCATTCCAAAAATTAACAACACTATTACAGAATGAATGTTTTCTTACAAGAAGATTACACTTCTTAATTTTCTTATTATGTCCCCTGGTCTCCCATCCGTCGTGGTCTACTATAAAGAATTCATTGGTCTCAGTATTATCAATAGAGGTTAATATTTTATAGACTTGCATCATGTTCCCTCTGAGAAATCACCTTTCTACAGAAAATATTCCTAAATCCTTCAGCCTCTCCCGCATGGCTCTTGCCCTCAAAGACAAAAATCGTCCTTGCTTCACTACGTTACACTCTCTCCAGCATATCTCTGTCTTTTCTTAAATAAGGGGCCCAAACTAATACTGACCTAAAATAGCTAATATACAGCTTACTTATAATTTCCATAGTCTTGTAAACCATATTACGATTTATTATACCTAGCATTTTATTAGCTTTATTCCTTGCTTCCAAACACTGATTAATTACTTTCCGATTGCTGCTTATACTCACATATAAATATTTTTCTTGGTCCACAGACTCAAGCCAATCCCCATTCATATCGCAGTTTAACCTTTTATTTGTGTAACCTAAGTGAAGAACCTTAAACTTTTTACTATTAAAATTCATTTGCCACTTATCTGTTGACCTAAGAAGTTTATCAAGATCATTTTGAATCTTTATACATGCATCATTATTCCTTACTAAGTTAGCCACTTTGGTATCATCTGCAAACTTAGAAAACTTACATTTAAGTCCCTGATCTAAATTATATATATATATATATATATATATATATATATATATATATATATATATATATATATAAGTATATATATATATATATATATATATATATATACTTAATATACATATATATATATATATATATCTTTTACTAACTGCTTACCTGTATACTCTATATATATGAGGAAGAAAAATACACCCAACCTAAGAATCTTCACCAACCAGAAGTTCCTTCAGGTATGTTTTTATACTTTCTTAATTTAGCTTTGATTAACTATTATTTTAATTTATTATTAAAAAATTTAAATTAGA
This sequence comes from Trachelipus rathkii, assembly GCA_015478945.1. NCBI lineage: Eukaryota > Metazoa > Arthropoda > Malacostraca > Isopoda > Trachelipodidae > Trachelipus > Trachelipus rathkii. The sequence continues at coordinate 21,403 of JABUQX010091294.1, forward strand.
CACTTAAGCCATCAAAAAATTTTGCTAACTTAAATAATTTAGGGAAAGTTTTCAGCCCTGTCCTATGGCCTTTAATATATATATGTATATATATATATAACATATATATATACTATATAATAACTATATATATATATAATAACCAATAATAATATATATATATGTAATAATAATAACAATGATTTGCTGCTGCCTTATAATAATAATAATAATATATATATATATATATATATATATAATATATAATAATATATATATATATATATATATATATATATATATAGAGAATAATAAATATATACTTGATCTGTGTGTGTGTGTGTGTAATGTGTGTGTGTGTGTGTGTGTGTGTGTGTGTGTGTGCGTGTGTGTGTGTGTGTGTAACCTAACTACAAAAATACGTTCATATGCCTCTGCAAATGGACGTATGTAACGCTTACATGAAATATGAGAATCTGTGTACGTGAAAAGGTGCACACGTGTAGATGCTGTACATGTGCACAGTTATCCGTGTAAAAGCTTCCCTACTACTTTAGTGATGTAATGAAAGTAACTTTTATAACATCCACTGATGCGGATGTGGATGCAGATCTTCAACCCTTTATGCAAAATGCTTAAAACAAGCATAAAATCTTAAATTTTCAGTGACAAAGACATTTTTTTTTTATTAAAAGTTTGAAATACCAATTATATTTGTATAAATAGTAATACCGAAAATAAGAAGTCTCGGAAAGGAGACAGGTTTTTGGAGCATTTGAACGAATTACCAGTGGGCGGAATGAGGGCATCGACAAACAACAAGCAAGTTGACTCAATTTGGGATATTTTCCCCTCTTTTATTTCCTTCTATACGAGAAGATATTGGCGTCACTCGGTGTTCTTCTTGTCATCAGAATACAAATCAACCATTTTATCAGCTTTTTTTTATTTTCGGTTTCCTGTTCGTTGTCACTGTTACAGTTACAAGCAGTTACAGCTTACAGTCACAGTTAAACAGTTACAGTTAAACCAGTTAATTTTTCTTTCTTTCTTGATCTTTAGTTCTGTTCTCCAGCGATTTTACGATGATTCTTCCTCTTCAACTGTAATTTCTTTAGT
>JABUQX010091294.1:27500-50000 GCA_015478945.1 Trachelipus rathkii
ATATATTATATATATATATATAATATATATATAATATCTATATATATCAGGGGCCATATACATAGGTAGGCAGGGTAGGTACGCTCCTACCCAATATTTTTGAGTCTTTTTAATAAAATAATTTAAATAGTAAAGTTAACTAAATTATTACAATTTTATTTGAAAGTAAAAAAAGAAACTGATTTATAAAATAAATTTAAAGAAAAACTACTTTAGTAATTGCAATTATAATAATTAAAATTCATTTTGGAAATTTTCCTTCCTACTCTGTTCTTAAGAGTAAAATTCTAAGCTATGGGCGTACATAGAATCTTCATATTTCTATAATAATAAATATGGCCAGGCCAGGCCTCATACCTTGCTGTACGCTCGAAAAGATACGAGAATTTACGAGTACGAAATTTTCGCTCGCCCCGTGAAAACATACGAATAAATTTGAATTTTTTTTTAATCTCTCTCTCTCTCTCTCTCTCTCTCTCTTCTCTATATTAATATTTATATAATATTATTATATATATATATATATATATATTATATATCTATATATTATATATATAATATATATATTAATATATATATATATAATATATATATATAATATATATATAACTTCCTAACCCAATAATAATCTTCAAGTACGCCACCTGATATATATATATATATATATATATATATATATATATATATATATATATATATATATATATATATATATATATATATAATATATATATATATATATTATATATATATATATATATATATATATATATTTTACAGATCGTGTTGACAAATTGGAGCCAATTGATATTATTTATTAAGATTTCAGTAGAGTAATTATTAAAGTATACCACATACTAGGCAGATGATCTATTTATTCTAATATTATATAGATATAGGGGTTTCTATCTGGATAAAAAAAAATTATAGCAATTATCCAACATCCAATATGTAGTGGTTAGAAGTTATGAACCCTCATAATAGCTAGTAAAAACCGACATTACTCAAGGTTTTATTTTGGGCACACTTCTATTCGTATTCTGTTTATAAATGGTTTATATGCGGGAATAAAATGTAGGGTTTCTAAGTTTGGTGAAGATATTAACTTGGCTAACTTTGTTGGGGATCCTGAATATTATATATATTATTTAGCATGATTTAGATAAATATTTTGGTTGGGTTTATAATTTGAAAGGGAATTTGAATAGCTAAAAGTTCAAAGTATACTTCAAAATAGTAACTCAAATAAGGATTTTAATTACAATATGAAAATGGTTGGACTCCCGGACAAAGAAAAAGACTTTGTAACGGGGTTTATTAGTAGCAATTTGAGTGTGTTAAAGACAATGTAGTAAAATGTATAGAAGATAGAAATAGAACTAGCAAAATATTAGGAGTGATAAACCGTTATCTTGTTTACTAGAGCAAGTAGATAATCAACAAGCCTAATATTAGTTGTGTTGAGACCGTTAATTGAATTCTGCGCATAAATTTGTAATACCTAACTTAAAGAAAGATATTGATATGCTTGTAGCATACTTGCTGCAAGATTGATTTTGGGTTTTTCAAATAAGATATGTTAAAAGATTTAAGGAACTGCGTATGTTTTCTATGGCAAGGACATTTCCTGGAGGGGATAAGATTCAGATATTATTCTTTCACACCTCTCGACTCTGTTGATTAGAGCAAGTTCTGCGTACTAGACCACAGATTCTTAACTAATGGGTCGCGACTCGCGACACAATTTGGGTCACAGGGGCTTCCGAAGTGGGTCGTTATAGCTTCTCAGGAAAAAAAAATAACCTGTTAATTTTTATTTTTAATTTAAAATTTTAAACCTTTTTGTGTTTAAACTTTAACATGTGTAAAACACGAATGATAAAAGAGTATTTGGTTGCACCCTGTTTAACAATGAATAATTAGTACTTATCTATATCAATCACATTATTATTTTGAAATTCACAGACCCATGAGTCGCGAAGGTGATAGTCTTGTTTATTTGAGGGCGTGGAAAAAAGAATAAGAACCTCTGTACTATAGAACCACATAAGAAATAGAGAAGTCACGTACGAAACGATAAACTGATTGAAATTTTCTTTGTGTACCCCAAAAATATTTTGACGTATCTAATAGCGGTTCACACTAGGACTGGCCGACACATCGGGTGCGGTGCGGTGCGGAAACCAAGTGGAACCTGTGAATCAAGACCATCAAGACCAGTGACATATGATGATTATAACTTGTGAATACGGAGGTTGGGCGATGTGGACCGGTCCGCGAGAGCCTAACCATAACGTACAACTAATAAACGACCACAGAAAGTTTATATATACCACTAGCCCTAGCACAGTCTGAAGATGTCATTTTACTTTATAAATATCTAACCTTCGTGTAGTTGTGAATGTGTGGGAATATAGGTGTGTGTGTGATGTGAGTATATAGGCGTGTGTGAGAGGTGAATATATAGGCGTGTGCGTGTGATGTGAGTATATAGATGTGTGTGTGATGTGAGTATATAGACGTGTGTGTGTGTGTGTGTGAGCTTTGTATTCTAGATTCTTTTTTTTATCTTCGCTTTCTATTCTATACTCTTGAATCATGACTAATATAAAGGCAAAGAGAGTTAAATGTTAATGTTATTGTCCCCCGTATTGATTTTCCATTATTGGAAAATGTTATTTAATATATATATATATATATATATATATAATATATATATATATATATTATATATATATAATATATATATATATACTATTATATATTATATTATATATATAGTATATATATATATATATATATATACTATATATATATATATATATATATATATATATATATATATATATATATAGTATATATGTATATATTATATATATACTATATTATTATATATATCCTCTATATATATATATACCTCTATATATTATATATATATATATATATATATAATATTATATATTATAATATTATATATACTATAATATATATATATAATATATATTATATACTATATTCCCTACGCGTATATATTATATATTTATATATATATATATATATATATATATATTGATGACTGCTTTGTAGTCTTCCTTCGTAACGAAGAACATGCCCCTTTATTTCATGAATATCTTAATTTGAAACTGAATCTAATGGTTAACTTTATTTTCTTGACATTTTAAACTCTCCTTCCTCCCCTGAATTTGCTACTTTTATTTATCGCAAGCCTACTAATACTTTACTTGGGACTAATTTCTTTAATTCTATCTTCTTTAATCGTAAAATTGCAGGCCTCAGGTCCCGCGTACAGAGAGCCTTTCTTATTTATTCTGATTGGCAGTTTTTCCATGAAGAAATCATTATTCTTTTGTAAATTTTCTAGTTTTAACCTTTTTCTTTCTAACGTTTTTGATAAACTAGTTTCTTCTTTTCTCGATAGCATCTGCCACCATAAACTACTACTTATGATATTCCTAAACTTCCTGTCTATGCTCGGTTTTCTTACAGTGGACCACTTTCCAATAATCTTCAATTCCAGATTAGAAAGATCTTGAACAAAAACTTTTCACAGTGCAAGTTTCTTGTATCTTTTATCAATAACAACTCAATTGGCAGCTTCCTTAAGAGTAAGGAAAGCATTCCCATGAGCTTGAGGTCTCACATCGTTTATAAATATAAATGTGCCTGACTTGTAACGTCGACTATGTAGGCCAAACTATCCTACAACTGAAGATACGAGCCCTTCAAACACATAAACACATGGGGGATTTCCTTCGAACTAATCTCCCATCTCTCAACCAGAGAATTCAGCCATGTGAGATCACTCTAATCTCACCAGACACCCCCTAACATTCTTCTAAGAACTCCGTCCATGAAATACCTTTTAATTTATTAATCATAATAATATAATTATATATATATTATAGTTATTATTTTATAATATTAATATTATTATATAATATTTAAATTTAATATTATATAATATAGTATATTATATATATAATATAGGTTATATATATAATATAAGTATATATATATATATGTTTATATAATATTATATAAATATTACGTGTGTTATATATAACTATATATATATATTAATTTCTATATATATATATTACTATATATATTATATATTTGTACATACTAATAATATATATATATATATATTATAATATATATATTTATATATACAGTGCGGCGTGTCGTGTAAACTGGGCATGGATGATGCTGTATTTAGGTTTACTATAGTTATTTAATTTTAATATTTTTAATTATTATATCTTATATATATTATATATATATTATATTTATATTATTAATATAAGTATATAATTATATTATATATGTTTATATTTTATATATTCTATATATTATATTAATATATATATATATATTATATTATATACTAATATTTTTATATATATATTATAATATATCATTATAATATTTATTATTATATAACTATTATATAATATATTATTATTTTATATATAGTTAATATAATAATAATTTTTCATTCTTTTACTTTAATATATCTTTATATATATACTTATATAAGACATCTAGTGAAAATATATTTTTTTCGATATATTTATGTGTAAGTGTATGCATAAATTACAACTCTTTTTTTTTAATATCGATTGCATGCATACGAATTACATTTCTACAATTATTAAAGACTGCCAATGCTCATCTTTAAATAAAAGTATTAAATTAAATTATCTTTTCTATAATTTATCAATATCTGATAGGATTATCCTCAAACGTACTATTAACCTAATTTTTTTATATTTATGTGTAAATGTGTCATAAATTATAGGACTTTTTTTTTAATTCGATTGCATGCATTCGAACACCTTTCGGTAAAGCAAAAGCCTAAAATAAAATTGTATTGTAGAGGGGTCAAATTTAGAAACAAATACGAAAACGTCATTGCCTGCTTATATGGATTTGTTCTCTCTTCTCTCTCTCTATAATTATATATATATATATTATATATTATATATATATTATATATATATATATATATATATATATATATATTATAAATAATATATATATATATATCACACGGTAATTATTTTTGCATATATCTTCATTATGTTAATTCTCGTCACAACAAAAAATAAGTTAACACCAAGTTTCCCCGTAAAATTGCACGAAATAAATGACTTTGTGTCTCTGACTCTCTATATACAAGTAAAAAGAAGGAATTACTGGACAAATCTAGCCGAACTCTGTAAAATTTTGAACCTTAATTTTATAGGGAGGAAAAAAGCCTCCAAGTTGCTATGAAATAATAAAGCCAAACTGGCAACATATAAAAAGTACTATAGAATTTTGAATTCTTTATTTCCGTCTGTTGTGTATTTGTCTTATGTTTCAGAACTTATAAAATTGGCTTATTTTAGGCCGCAAAAGTAGAGCACAAATTTTATTTAATTGAATAATAGAAATAAATATCGTACGCACAATTTTCAGTTGGAAAAAGTATTCGTTTGTTGTTTCATTAATTGATACTAATTGTCTATTCACATACTTTGTTAAAAAAAAAAAAGATCACTTTACTTTGACAAAATTTCATGTTTCTATTCAACATAGTATGTCTGCATTTTAATTTTGAGGGGGCTGCAGCCCCGCAGCCTATAGGTTGAGCCGCCACGTTAGCAATATATATATATATATATATATATATAAAATTATATATATTATAAATATAATATATATATATATATATTATATATATATTAGTATAATATATATTATACTATATTATTAATATTATACTCTAGCCATGTATATTCTTCTTGTTAAATGATCATATTGAGTGGGAATTCTTGTTTTTCATTTACATTTATCTCATCTCAATTTTCAAATATCATCTGAATATCAATTTCTAGTATATATATATATATCTACTTATATATATATATTATATTATAAATTCATGTATTATATATATATAGGTTTAGTATATACATATATATATATAGATATATTAAATAGAATATATAATAAATACTTATATATTATATAGTATATATATATAATATATATATTATAATATATATATATATTAGAATAGTGTGTCCGTATAGGTATATATATAATATATATATTAAGATAGTAATATATATAAATATATATATTATATATAACCTACACTTAACATCCACAAGGCTTCTTTGGTACTCCTGAATGCCTAAACCCCGGTATGTATATACTTATACTACTCCTAAACTATCTTCTTTTCTCTTTTTTCTTTTCTTTTCTTTTATTAATTTCTTGTCTATTTATTTATATTTTCTCATTTATTTCTTATGTTTCGATACTACACAAACTTACTATTTTCATTTTGAACTTATTATGCTTCACCTAATTTTTATTTTTTTATTTTTTCCAGATCAGATAAACACCACCGATCACTGGCAAAGCCCTAATCAAAGAGGGAGTTTTCTGAATTAACGTCCGAGCAAGGCAAAGCCAAGCCCAAAGAGAGAATAGCTCACATTCTCCCACCCGGCCAGTTGTGATACTGAACCCTCGCTTTGATTGGCGAGTGCTGCGTACCAATACAATATTCTGTTCAGAGGGTGGTAAAAAAATTTGTGAAATTTGAAAATTTGGTCAGTTTTTTTAATATTGATCCGAAATTTTAAAAATGAAATTATCATAGAAAATATGTTTTGAAAAAGAGAAAACTTTTATTTAGGAAATTTTCTAAATTTCCGGTCTTTTATGCCTGGCACGACATGTCCAATTTGAAACAGCCAGCAAAGTGACGTCCCCATAAGTCAAATTTCTGGGTATATAGAAAAATGCTCTAAATAAAAAGTATTTAAAAAAAATCGACCAATTTATCCACATCTAAAAACTTTTCTAAAAAATTAGGAGAGAAGAGTCTGAAAAAATGGTAGATGAAGCAGATAAAGAACAAAAACAAAAAATTAGAGAAAATTTTAAGATTACAGCAATTTTCAAACCTCTTCCAAATAATGTGAAAAAAAATCTAAATAGATACTCTTTATATAATAGAGAGGAAGTAATGAGGACTCATTTACAGAATCAAAGAATTAGAGATTGGGAGACGCTGCACCGTAAAAGGGAATTTGATAAATGAACGTAATCATGAATGTGAAGTTTTAAAAGTGCGATGTAGTGTACGTTTTATGCATGATGAAGGCTTTATATCTCATATTTGATTTTGGTTATTTGCAAATGTTAAGCTTAAGGTTACTTGAGTGAAGTAATATTTTTATTAAAGTTTAAGTTTTGAGTGGATTAAAATTAGGATGAACCTGTGAGAGCTGCGATATATAGAAGGTGTGTGATGTTTCTGTAGATGGTAAATCATCATGGATGCACAGTGGTTCAAATGTAAAAAATTGTAACATGGTAGAATCGACTTAGGAAAGCAAGGAATATCTAGATTTTGGTGAAAAAAAGTTACTTTATTTATTTATTTATTTATTTATTTATTTATTTTTATTTGTTTTTGATTGTAAATTTATAAGTAATTTTCAAATAAAAACAAAAGCTAATATATAGTAATGGTGTCTTAGTAATTTTTTCGAAGCTTACGTTTCACTTTTCTTCAGCTTTGCTGGACTATTTTATGGCTCCCTAAGTAACCTGAACCAAATCTACACAAACGTAAGCGTAAAATAAGTTAATTCTGAAGTTCGGATTCATTGAGCTTAGCAAGAACGAGTACAGTACTACAAAGGCCATGGGAACAACTGTAAAATTTAGTTTACCTGTATCGAAAATAGATTTGAAAAGTAAATATTAGAAAGAAATATTTTCAAAATTTTTAAGACTCAGGTTTTTAAACCCTAGTGATATGAAAAAGAAGAGTCACTATAAAACTGAGGTGTAAGTCAGAGATATTCGAATTTCAGATTTGGGAAAAGGTAGACTTGATGTGAAAGACGAAGGAATAATGCATTATGGTATGTATACCTTGCATGCTGGTGTGTATATCGCAAGCGTTGTACGATAAGGATTCCTGGGTTGATTTTGAAATAAAAGTTTCACTCTAGTGGGAATGCTCTATCGGATTGAGCCCCTCTTTTTTTTCAGATAAGTACGTTAGTTAGTTATTTTAAGTTTGTTATTGAGTGCTTTATTCATGACGTCTCTTCATGGACCTTTTTAAACAACGCTGTTGACTTGCGTCTCGCATTTTGTTTTATATGGCGTTTTTGTTAATTTTTTTCAATTCGTCGTTTTCATCGGATAATCGCAAATTACAATCGTCAACACCACAGATCGATAGAACTAAGGGTAAAATTATCTCGTTCGCGTTCTTTTTTTTTTTTTTGTAACAATTCCGATCGATGGTTATGGCAATTCGTTGGTCACCTCGCGTAGTTTCTGTTGCTCAGGAGTCGGAGAGCAAGAAGAAGCGCCCACGCAATGTGCGCTGGCCATCACATTTGGCATGAAATCGTGCCTTCGAGCAGATAGACGTGTCGAGATGGTAGAGTATGAGAAACGCGCTAAAGGTAACCTTGAGCAACATGAACCAGATGGTTATAGTCACAATAGCAGCGGTAATCTCGAACCGATATTTTGGCAATTGATTGGTCTATACCCACCTCTTTTCTCTCTGAGTAAATTGAATAAAAAAGGAGGAGATGAATACAAAACTTCCTATCCTCTTTGTTTCACCAATCCTCTACCTAAGCCATAGAATGTTGAGAAAAGCTGGAGTCTTAGCAACCTCGCTGAAGCTACTCCGAGCGTCTACCTGAAAAGTAGCTTATAAATGATTGTTTTCCCTTATTGGAATCTGAAGTTCATTCTAAGGATATTTTAACTTATATATAAATATTACGAAATAAATAAATAACATATAAATTTTCATTCCCCTATTCCACATGCTTGAGCAGTTTGCAAGTTGATTCAGTCTAATGGAGGTTTCGCGGTTAACTAGGACTTAAAAGTGTAATACCCCTTCTACAGTTACAAAAGTAAAAGCTTTAACCTTTTCTCTCTATCAATTAATCTCCCGCTTCACAACTATAAAGGAATGCACACCGGCTTTTGTTAAATGTAAAGAAAACTTTTATCGTGATATATAATATACTAATTATGATATATGTAATATGTTTATACTAATATAGAGACTATGACTACTATGTAACTAGAAACTTATACGTATATAGTACTATAATATATATATAGTATACGTTTATCAATATATATATATATCAATGACATATCTGAAAGAATTCACTAATAAATACAATAAGATTTAATTATAAAACTAAATAAATTATAATTTTATAATAACTTTATAGGCACTCCCTTACTGTCTATCCTATATCCAAAAGTATTTTTATCTTATATAAGCCTATAATAAGATATATTATATAATATATACAATATAATATATACTATTGCCACAAAATACTCATTCTATAGCTATAAATATAATATATTAGGTACTGTTATATTATAGATTATAAATATATAAATAATTATTTAGTAAATTATAGTTATTATTTATATAATAATAAAAATACAGCAGTATATAGAAGCCTATGCCCCTTGAGAGAATATAAATATACAAATGACCCTTGATAGAAAAACCCAATATATATATATTATATATCATATATCTATATTAATATATATAGGCCTATTAATATATATTATATAATATATACTATATATTATATATATCTTATATCATATATATTATACCCATAATAAAGTTTATCTTCGCTGTGTAAGATATATATATAATAATATATGTTGGTGATATTACTATAATTATTAAGAATATAATGTAAAATATATACAAAATCATAATTAAAATATATATATATAAAAGACCTAATTATAAATTTATTTATTGGTTAAATATAATTATTAAATGTATGAATTGACAAGTTTTAGATGATTTATATAATATAAAAGATAAATATCTTATTGGTTGACTAAAGCTATTATATTATATATATTATCTTTATAATAAATAATTAGTATATTAATTAATAGTATATATATATATACTTTACTTTACTTTAAAAGTGATTGATATAATATTAATAGGGTAAGATAATATTTATTATACTATATTATATATAGTTAACTATTAATCTACGTATTATTTGATTTATTTTTTAGTTAATATATATATATATGGTATATCATTATTATTGAGTTAGATTTACAGTTTCTCTCTATACTTATATATATATATATTATGATAATTTTATATTTATATATTACATATATATAATAAATTGCTGCTCTCTATTCCTATATATAATATACTATAAATATTAGTATTATCTTTGGTTTGGCAAAGTACATAATGTTCAGGTCAAGTTATTAAGTATATATATATATATATATAATATATATATATATAGTAATATATATAGTATGTGAATCTATAATCCTAAATGATATAATATACACATTCGAAATATACTAACTAATAATAGAAACGCTTATCGGAAAAACTGTAACAACATTATTGTCCTAACTATATATAATCGTGTATCTAATTATATTGTATGAAAGATGTTATATTATAATATTCACCAAATGCTTCAGTAGTTTCATTACACATTATCGCAGTTTTGAGTTATATTTCCTACATGTCAGTGTTTCTCAATAATAAGGTAGGGCGGATTAAAGCTCCCAATGTGAGCTGAATTGATTTAGTATATGAAGATGCAGTATAGGAACCATAGAAAAAATGGTGGGTGTTGAAATTATTTAGTAAATTTTAAATTGTATCATACATTTATATAATATATATATATTTTGAGAATGTGAATTATAATAATCTTCTCTTTTTAAACGTCCAGTATATATTAGACATATATTTAAAGCTATAAAAATGGATACTATATATATAAAATTTAGTTAAATAGTTGTTAAATCTATATAGGATTGGTAGTACAAGTTGCCATAATATATATTAATCCTTCCAAAGGTAGTTATTGACCCATTATCAATTATATATACCATTTGGCTTTTGAATCTATTTGGGGTTGAAATCTGGCTGTGTTGGGTGTGCGTGGATATAAAATAATTGTTTGTCAAGTGTGGACTTCGGGTAGACGGCGAAATGAAAAATGTAGGTTATGTAGTATGAGTCTACGTTCTCAATGCTACATTTTAAATAAACTATGGTTTTATAATAAATTTTTCTTGCTTTTTATTTATTTTTATTTTTCTTTTGTCATAAGGTCTATATTTCTAGCCAGCCACGCATCCACATCATATTCATCTTTCGTTAATTACGATAATGCTAATATATCTGTTAGTACTATTATATAGTTATATATAACAATTGAATATTCTTTATCACTCGGGAAAGTCAGAAGCAGTCGCAAAAAAAATTAACAATAGAGCTACTGACATTAAGTCCATAAATATTTCGTTACATATTTATACAGTGAGAAGATCGAAAGTATTATACATTATCTAAATAAATATCGATAATATTTTTTTATCAAAAATTTAATTTATAACAGATGATAACATAAATAAGTAATAGAAACATTAATATAATAAAATTAAATATATATAAAGTATTATATATAAAGGAAATGAAAAATCTATACTTTTCTCGATATTGGAAAATAGACTTAAGTGACTCTATACATACCAATAGCACTCTGATATAAAAGTTACCTTTACCGATTATTAATATATATATATATATAATATAAATATATATTATATATTAATTAAATATATTAATATTAATATATATAATATAAATATATATATATTAATAATAATATATATATATATATAATTATAATTATATTATATATTATATATATAATATAATATTAATATATATATAATAATAATATATATATTAATATATATTAATATAATATTAATATATAATTAAAACTTTATATATATAGTATATATTTATATTTATTATTAAAATAAATTAAAATAAAAATATAAATATAAAATATATATATATTATAATAATAATAATATATATATAATATATTAATATAATATATATATAATTATATATATATTATAATATATATATTAATATATTAAGTATATAATATATTATTAATAATATATAATTATATAAAAATGACTCTTATTTATTCTTTATAGATTTTAGTTTAAAAGCCACAACTATCATCGATTCATAGCTTGCGAAAAAAAATCTATAAAGGAGCGATAAAACACATACCCGACATAACAAGGAAAAGCTGGGTTATATTCATTCATTGTTTGGAGATCATTCTCAGTGAGAATTCTCGCTAAGAGTTATTTCCTCATTTTGTGCGCGTGCAAATAATTGTAAAGAAAAGTTAGAAAGAGAACTAAGGAAATTAGCAGAGAGGATCATATAATCAGATACTATACATTATCATGCTACACCTGAGCGAATTATTCTCGCGAACTACATGTCCATTTTGGTAATGCCACTTGTGAGTACAATTTTTAGTTTAGCGTCTTAGGCCATACAAACAAATCAGTATTAGAACAAACAAAGCTACATGAATTAGGAGTGAAACTCATAAGCATATCACTCACACCATACCAACATATTGGCTGTACTATTTTTTTTTCCTCCCGAGGCAAGGGCAAGAAGGCCGACATTTGAGTATTTATCTTATATATACATTAAAAATATGTAGGTAAATTTTGGAACTTATATATACAATAAGATTAAATCGGTATAAAGGTATCCATATAATAATTCTTTACTTAATATAATATATTATATCCATACTCGAGGAGGTCATTTTATTAGGTGGTAATTTATTCCTTGCCTTCTTTTTATTTTCTATACTTTACTTTATATCCGCAATTATTAGCTATTAATCTTCCTCTAATTAGTTCTATACATTGCTCTTACCTTGTAAAGGAACTGAGGCAAACTGCACACATCTGGGATGTAGCGACTTCGGGAAGTGACGAGAGGGAGTAACAACCTATTGTGTGTGGGGATCGTTTTCACTTTTAATATCTTATCTTGTTATGGTCTCTGAGCGATAACCTTTTATTTTACTTACGCTGAGATTATTGTTTGCTACTTCCTATGTGAAACACAGTGCATACGTCCCAGTCAAATACACAATGAAGTAATAGGGATGTTCGCGAGACCTCTTCCCGGAGGGGGATGCGAATCGTAAGTTGAGTGCGTACCGGTGAGGCGTTCCCCGGAAGGCCGAGAGCGATACCGAGTGCCATCCTGCAGTTTGGGAGAGAGTGCTGGCGAGCGAGTGATCGGCGGGTGAGTAAAGGGAAACGTCAACAACATAAGCCAACATCGGAGCCCTCATAGGGGGTATTCTTTTATGGCTAAATCAAACTATCGTGAATACAGCAAAACGAAGCACTTACACTGGAGGTATACTATGCACACGCCGAAATTACTCACAATTTATAACATATCGTCTCAATCATATATGTACGAGACACCCCCTCCTCCTATTTGCAAGAATTATCTTGCCGTCAGTCAAACGCGGCAATCTGTTCATCAATCTTCATTGTGACTATTTATATTCACATTTACAAATGTTGAACCTTTTAACAAAACAATTTTTTACTTTACCTAGGATCCATGAACCGTTATCATAAAGATACGTGAACCATATCTTTATCTGATCTTCCCACTTTAGCAGTACCTCTATTTTCTTTCTTAGTCTAATTCTACTTAAGAAGTGAATATTCTTTTAATAGCTTTGATGTTTACTGAATGTTGAATCTTAAAATTATTAACTACTATATAATAACATATATATTTTGATAAATTATATGTTTTTATTATTTTATTTTTTGCTTTACGCGATATTCCTTAATTCATAACATAATCAAATTCTTTTTAGCACATTTCGAAAATAATTGACATGACCACCACTTACCTAGACAAGAGTTATTTTTCCTCTATATACTTACTGTGCTGCGTAGCTATTGTAAATGTTTTTTGTCGAGGACTAGGTGGTGGGTAGTCCTTATAACATGTACTATTCTTAATTTATATTTAAAATTTATTACTATATTTTTTATTTACATTTTTATATACAACTATATATTATTCAACTATATAAAAAATTGGTAACTATTAATATAATAGCGCTTTACCAGTATGTCAATATGTATAATTATTTCATATTATTACCCTTATATATTATCGCTAGTATATAGTCTATTATATAGATTAGTTTTATTTTGTAATATATTTTATTTGTTGGCTTATATTAAAAAAAAACTAGTATAAATAATTTCAACAATACCATACTATAATATAAATTAATATATATTATATTAATAATATATATAAATTCAGTGGGTTACGTATGTTAAGCATGTTCTTTACAAACTTGGTAAATAAGATTTAATTATTATAATATATTATATATATATATTATTATAATATATATATATATATTATATATATATATATTATATTATTAATACTATTATATTTATATATTATATAATATATAATATTATATATCATATATATATTATATCTAATATATTTTAACGTTTTAGGATTTTGCCTGAATAAAAACACTGGTTAATATATTACAGGTATTGAAGCTTCAGTTTTCTCTTTTTGTAGAAAGTACCGTATTGCTTTATCATACATTATAGAAAGTACCGTATTGCTTCATCATACAGAATTTCTTTTTCGCATTATGAGACCAGATACCACTTCCTCCCTTCTTTTGTGATTTCTTTATTTTATACCAACTTTTATACCATGCCATCAATCATTCTCTTAATCTACTTTTCATAAGAGATTACACATTGCGAGTTTATATAGATATCACTGAACTTTAATTAGAAAAGATATCTCATACAACCCACATTGCTCGTAGGTGATTAGGTTATGTCGAATGAAGATCACCGAGACTTACTTTAATAGAGACATGAATCATAATATGTAATTTCTCCGAGAGAGTTATAAAAATTATCAAAGTACGAACTAATCTAAGTGTCTCTGAGATGCCTCCATGTCTCTGTGTGTATTGCTCTATCTAGACGTCAAGCGTTCCTGTAAATTTTCACTATATCAGAAAAGAACTCTCTCCTCTCGGCACGCTCTCAGTCAGAGATGAACGAGAGATTATTGCTAAGACACCCACACAACATAGGCCAGCGCACAATAACTTAGGCTTAAATAGTACATCACCAAACATTCGTTATACGTGATGTATTTCTTGCAATTTATTACTATTACACACCCGATCACGATTTGTATGTCCTTATTTTTTCTCTTATCTGCAAAAGGATATCTCTGTCTTCAAATCTTTATATTTTCCTAATTTTGTTCCCTATACTATTATGGCACGAAGAGATTTTTGACGAATTGAGTAATGCGCACGATTACCATACATAACTATATACAGTAATAAATTAAACGACAAAAATAAATTCTAATCATATAAAATAGCTATCTCAGAATAACTCTCAAACAGGAAGACAGCAGCAATAAATCAATTCTCATCATTCAAAATTGTTCATTGATCATGAGAACTACACATCATTTTATAAATGTAAGATTTGTTCTCTCTCTTCTCTCTCTTATATATATTTTTTATTTTTTTATATATTTACACATAATAAAATATATAAAAAGTAAAATAAATAATTTGTGTTTAGATATATATATATATAATACTATAGAATGATTTAAGTAAGAATACTGAGTACAACATATAGGCTTTTGAACTTTATTAGACTATTATATATTACGATATATATTCAAGGTGAAACAGGATTTGCAAAGAAAATTTAAAACAATCCTAATTCAAGCGTAGTGATGTGACATTCTTTGTGAGCTAAGCACACTTCGTTATTACTATGAATACTCATCGAGAGAGAGAACTATTGACAGATGGACTGTCTCTCAACTAGGACTTGCTTCTTTATGCTTATATAATGAATTTCTTTTAAAATAATTACTTCATCTTGCTTCTGCTCTTATTACGTATACGTAGTGATAGTTATAACAGGGATTCGTAAGTTGTTAATGTATATAGTATCATTGTTCGTGTCTTAAATCTAACAATATCATATTTAGACTTTTATTTATTGTTTTTGATTATTAGACTATTAATAATAATATTTAAATAACATTTTTCTGTATCACTGTATGTTATATATTTTATTCAACTTCTTCCCTTGATCCTTTATCAATGCTTAAAAGCGTTCTTGTTGTTTTTAAGAACGTTGTTGTAAGTAATCTCTCTTTCTTTAAGTTCTTTATAACTGGTAATATTCTTTAATGACTTTCAAAATTGTCTATATTCCATGTTCTTTTTTTCACTTTTACTTTTTTTTTCTCATTTTGTTCTCTTAATGTCTCATTTCAATCTTGGTCTTATTAAAAAATTTCAACAAAGGAGTAATATTGATGCCTTGCTTACCTTCATCTTCCTAAATTACTACTCCTATCCCTAACTGACGTCACTTCACTTGGTTGAGTGCTTTCTACTATAGCTATGAGGGAGAAGTATATTAAAGTGTATAATAGTCATTCATATATTTCCGTGACAATGCGTGGGCTGAAAGAATCTTCATATATTAATTAATACTTAAATTTTAAATGATATTTGGTATGCAGCAATCAATTTATCAACTTCAAATTTTTCCGAAGAAATATAGTATTATATATATATATATATATATATATATATATATATATATATATATATATAATATATTTATATTATATAATATATATATATTAATATATATATTTAGATTATATCAAACTATATATATACGTGTTAGAGCAGGGCTGCTATGCTTACACCGCCGTTATTCACTGGTGTGGCCGAGCAAGAATATACACTTTTCTGCTCTCTCCCTTGGCAAGGATATCTACAGAACCAAGATGAGTTCATTGTCAGATGAAAACTTTAACATGCTCATGTTCATGAAGGGGAACATGCAAATGCTGCAGAACTGAATTGATAAGTCCTTTAAACTATTTTATCTTACTTTATAGTAAGATGTAATAGTCACAATATAGTAAGATAAAACTATATTACCTTATTACTGCGCCTGTAGTAAATTCAAATAGTCTAAAGGAATTATCCACAAATGAAAGGTTAACCAAGATTATTATTTACAATAAAAATAAAAATTTTAATTTTTCGATTTTTTATTTAAAATATCAATATCGTTATCGCAAGTACGGAATTTAGGATTTACGATTATCGATTTATCGCCTCATCGGCGAACAATTTATCGCATAGTTATCGAGTATCGGTTATCTATGACGAAGTTTTTCCAAGTTATCAATTGTAATTTGGTTATCGTGCATATTTCTTTTGTATCGTGCCACTAATACTATATATTATATATAATATATATATTATATATATATATATATATATATATATATTTTATATATATATATATATAATATATATATTATATATATATATATATATATATATATATATATATATATTTATATATATATATATATATATATATATATATATATATATATATATATATATATATATATATATATATATATATTATAAATATTTATTTTCTATAGTTATAGATGGAGATGCTATATATATATAATATATATATATATATATATATTTGTGTGTTTAGACTGTGATGTGATAGGTTGCGTTTTACCGGAGCTCCAATGGGTTGATTAATGTTCATAATGTTTTAGTTATTTTCCCCATTAAGTGTGTTTGTATATTAAGTGCTCTCCTGTTTTAATTGTTTTTAACTAGTAAATGGTTTTAATATTTGAAGAATTATAATAATTATAAAAGATAAGTTATTAGTTTCAATTTTTGTTTTTGAAACTTTTTAGTTATGTTAGATAGTCATCGTTAGTTTTTTAAGTTAGGTTAGATGGTCATAGTTAGTTTTTAGATTTGTGTAATGCGTAGTTTTGATAGTACTAGGTTATATTTTTTTTCTTCGTCTTTTAACTTTAGTGTTTAGTGTTTTTATTTTTTTATTTATTTTAAAAGGTTTTTTTTTCACAACACTTTTACGTAATTGGTTCCATATCTATTTTAGTTTATCATATTTAGTTTTAATAAATTGATGATGTAAATTTTTTTTATTTTCGTAAATTTGTTAGGGTGTGTGAATGCGTGCTTTAAACTTTCTAGAGTTTTTATTTTTTCAGTTTACATATTTATTGTAAATCCGGTTTTAGCATTTTAATCAATTACGTTTTTTAGTGAGTGAATCTATTGTTGTAATCAATTTCAGACTTCGTTTTTTTTCTGTCTGTCTTTTTTTGTCTTTTTGTTGTTTTTGTGTTTGTGGTTGTGTGTGCAGTGTGTGATTGAGTTTTTTCAGCGAGACGCGGGCTTTCTATCGACTTTTATCAACAATCGTGGCTACTTCTCTAACTCTGCAATCCGTGGACATACCACTCTCTAACTCTAACGGCCCTAACCTTTTGGCTCTTTGTCTGAGACACAGATGGGTAAGAATTCATCCTAACTCGTTTAATATTCTGAACTATAACTTATTTCATAATTTCCGTCTAAAGGGTGGAGTTATGTGCCTATGGTTAACATAACACTTCCTGTAACACGGTCTCGAAGAATCTGCGAATCTCCTAACTTCGATGTTCTTTGGCTTAAAATCTTTCTTCCTTCTAACAAATAATCTGTGCTTCTGCTACTGTTCTCCTAAAGAACAGAATTTTCCACGCCCTTTTTGAATAATGCGTTACTGAACTTCTCACGAGACTTGTTTAATCTTTCATCCAGAATACTTGAGGTCTCTATTTAGGGGATTCAATGTACACAACACTGAAATGGTTGGGGTCCTCTCATACTGATTTAGGTGGGAGGAGGCCGAATCATTTAGCATTCTCAACGATCTGGAGCAACTAACTTAAAGAACCCACACACATTCCGGTCGTCCAACCAATTCTTGAACACCTGACTATGTTTCACCACTAGTCTTCTCTCTATAAATACACCATTTCGCTCCTATTGGTAAATCGACCACAACCTTATATCTTCTTAATTTTAATACTTTCTCTCCAACAGCTCATCCCTGCCCTACGGCGTTTTTTTTCTTGGCATCTTGATCGGGCCCGATTGGGGGGCTTGGCGTTGGCTTATTACGCTAACTATAATTTGGAAATGACTGCTTTGTCTCTGGGGACGCTTCAACTTCTGCCGATATAAGTGGGAACTGTAATTGTTAAGGGATGAGCAGGTTCATTCCTTCTTCGACTAGAATTCTTCTCTCCTCATAATCCATGGTTCGATGCGTGCTTGTTCTCTGGCCATTCAGGCTAAGACAGCGCGTATCGGAAGTGGAAAAAATTCTCGTTCTCCTATCATCTTGCTAATTTTCATTCAAGCTAGAAACGTGGCAGGGATACTCTTCGACGAGCAAAGCGGGCTTCCATCAAACGAAGTGCGCTGACTCCCTTGGTTCTCCAACTGACAAATCTTTCCTGGCCTCTTGCCAAAAATCTCTAACCAACTTCTGTAAATTTGTCTTTCCCTCCTCTTATTCGATCTGATGGTTTCTGTTGCTAATTCTCCAAGTGAAAAAGGCCAATCTCTTTTCGGGCCTCCTATTTTCCTCTAACTCAAACCCTCTTTACGATTCTGGCATTCCTCATCCTCCTCCTTCTCCTATCAGGTGTCCTATGTCTTTGCCTGTGTTACATTTGATCGGGTCATGGGCTTCTGAGATCTACGAACGTTAGGAAGCCGGGTGGCCCGGATGGCATCCTCCCCGAGTTTTGAGGGAGTGTGCCTTCCGTGCTATCCCCGCCCTCGTTTCACTATATTCCTCTATGTCTCACAACTAACACTTTCCCTCAGTGTTTAAAGCACGCACATGTCCAACCTATTCCCGAAAAAAGGAAGCCGCTCTGATCCTTCGCAACTATCGCCCTATAGCTCTTACTTGTATTCTTCTAAGATCTTTGAAACTCTTCTCACTCTCATTTCTTAGATCATCTGGAATCTCATTCACTTCTTTCCCATCGGCAAGTACGGCTTTTCGCGCTCGAGGTCTAACTGGCGATATACTTTCCTATCTTACTGATTTATGGTTTCCCGCTCATTATAAACTACGGGGAGACTTGCGTGGTGGCGCTTGACATATCCAAAGCCTTTTGACCGGTAATGGCACGCGTCAACTGCTCTCCAAGCTCCCCTCCTTTGTTTCCTGCTTCTCTTTGCTTACTTATGTCTAGTTTTTCTTTCAAATCGCTCCTCAATATCGGCTGGTTGTTGATGGGGCGACTTCTCTTCCTTTTCTGTCAAATAGTGGTGTTCTGCAGGGTTCTGTCTTATTCTCCTACTTTATTCTGCTTTTTTCATTAATGATCTTCTCACCCTGTACATCTAACTCTATTCACTCTCATATGCCGATGACTCGACCTCTTCACAACTCATTCAATTCTGCTCCTTCTATTACTTCGTAGAATTGCCTCTCGTCTTAATCTTTCCGATTCTATTCTCGAATTCTCAATAAAGTGTCCTGGAGTGTTAACCTGTACCTTGTTGAAATTCAATTCTTTAAAAATCAACTTCTACAAATCTCCCTCTCTAAACACCTTTAACCTTTCCTATCTATTTCGACGGTTCTCTCATCGTCTCTCCAGTTGAGAATATAAACATCCTTGGTCTCAACATAGCAAAAAATTGTCTAATAAAACCTATAAAAATAATGGCTGCTAGGACGGCTTCAAGAAACTGGATGTTCAGTTCAGGCTGCGAGACTTTTTTTTCCTCTTCCTCAGTTGCTCCACTATACAAGGGTCTCAATCCGCCCTTGTATGGAGTACTGCTCTCATATCGGGGGGCTCTGGTTTCACCCCGCTTTTGATAGGGTCGAGTCAAAAGCAAAGGTTATAAACTGTTCTGTACCTTTCCAGTTCACTTGACCCTCTATCTTTTGCGGCGCGATGTTTGGTGCTTTATCTCTTTTCTATAGTACCGGCAGAGGCCAGGTCTCGGAGGGAGCTTATCACACCCGTGTGCCTCCACCCTTTAACGTCGCCCTCGTATCACATTAGGGGTGCTGTGTCTGCACATCTGAGTTTTGTGTTGATGGTAGTAACTCCAGACTGGTTCCGCTGCGGTGCTTCCTTCTTCCTGCCACATCTGTTCTGTGGAATTCTCTTCCATTTCTGTGTTCTTGGGTTTCCTGCTGAATTTAATCTCCCTCACTTCAAAGCTGCGTCTGTGCTCATCTGGCTAAGTTGCTTAGTTGTTGATTTGTGAGGCATGCAACAACCCCTCCTTGCATAGGGCTCTGCCCATTGCTGGTGGTGACAACTGTAAAAAATATATATATATATATATATTATATATATATATATATATATATATATAGTATAGTATATATATATATATATATATATATATATATATATATATATAATATATATATATATATATATATCATAATTATATATAATAATAAATAATAATAATAATATAATTATAATAATAATAAATAATAATAATAATAAATAATAAATAATAATAATAAATACGTACTACGTAGACCACACCTTTGTAATATTTAACGACCCAAAATATGTTCAAGAGTTTATATCCAAAATAGGAGATCTTAGTGGTTTAAATTTACTATTGCAAGGTTGTTCAATATTATTAATTTCTTAAATGTTAACATTAAAATTAAAGAGAATGGAAAGATTGATAAGAAGGTGTCTTACGTTAAATCTACCAGATAAAGGGGCATACTTGAATTTTGACTTCACACTGCGCTCCTCTAAACTATCAATTGCTACCCAATAAAGACTTTAGTTCACCGAGCGTTTAACATATCGTATCAAGTTACGATTTGATTTAGAAACTTTTTAAAGAATGGCAACACAGATTCTAATAAACAATAACTTCCCCAGTATACTATAGAAACTATAAAGAAAACACTTTAAATAATTTATTTGCCAACACCATCAAAGAAAACGAAAACGATAAGCTCATATTATATTATAAAGCTGAAAGTATTAGTCAGAAAAAAGAGGCGACAGAGAAATTAAAAATTAATTTTACAAAAACATAATTAAAGAAAAAGGCGGGAACGAAGCTTATATTAAGATCTTACTACAAGTCATTAAAACTGAGCTCGTGCTTTTCTACTCGTGAAAAGCTTTCGGATGAAGATTAGGAGCGTTGTGTATGGATTTCAATGTTCATGAAAGTGGATGTACGCTTCTTATGGATACAGGAACGAATACCATCACATGAAAGAATGTCGCAACATAAAGTAAAGCCAGTAAGGTATTTTAAACATTTTAAAGAAGAACACAACAAAAATCCGATAACAAAATAAAAGAAAACTTTTCCATCATAAACAAAAAAGAAAGATTTTTATGATTGCTCCTCGGGGAATCATTGCTCTTAAGGAAACATAAACCAATATTAAATATAAAATATATTGAAATGTCCAATATTTTAAACACTTTTAAATAACAAAAAAGTCAATGTAGGTTAACTTTTCTAACTTTTAAAATTATTAATTTTATTT
>JABUQX010091294.1:52500-62337 GCA_015478945.1 Trachelipus rathkii
TATCATGCAACAAGAAAAGTGTAGAACAAAAATGTTATGTTCATTGCATATTTCATCTCTTTTATAAATATTCATTTAATGAGAAATAAACAAGAAAGAAACAAGAATGGAATCTTATGAGAAATATCTATAATTTCTTAATTTATAAAGTTTTAGCCTTCATTCAGTTTAAGCAAAGATTTCTTTAGCTTCTTATGAAAAGATTGCAAGAAAAAATTAACAAATATTAAATGGATAGGTAAAATTCAAACATTTAAATCGACCAATCAAGGTTTACTTTATTAGATTTAATTATCTATCATATTTTTCAAGACCTCTCCTGCTTATTTATAATTTCCAACACATTATTTATTGAACTTTTTAATTTAAACTAATTATCTACATGTTGTTATTACAATTCATCTTTTGTTTTGAGAATATCAGATGTAACATTCAATTATTTATTTTGTTTATTTATTTTTCTATTATATTTAAAACATACTATTGTTTTACATTCTGCTCAAGACCAATTATTCCCTCAAACGTAATTCTACTTTATTTATTAATTTAGATTTTATTTTACCAAAGAAGGGCATATGCCGTCCCACCAGACAGAGAAACTCCCCTTTAGGCCATCCCGAGCTTAAGGCAAGTGAACCAATCGCAATGAGAACTAATGATGCTCTCCGTAATTCCTGAAATTTCCTTCTTTCTTCAAATCGAGCAACTCATTTATGTGTTACATAGAAATTTCTCATAAATATGGTATTTCTGTTATCTCTGATCTTATACTAAAGGTACATCACCCTAAAGTAATTAAGAAATTTCATAATTACGTTTTAAGAGTATTATATATTGGCTATTATTAAATATATATATCAATCTCTCTACTGTGTTTTAAGATATTAAAAAAAACGGTTAAATTGTTTAGAAATACATAGTTTGAATCTCTACCATCTTCACGAACTATAAGAATATTTAAAATAAGTTTCGTGAACATAATATATTTTCAACCAGTTTGAGATTCTCCTATTATTTTTAATAGAGAGTAATAAACAAACACTAAGGTTATCTAGTGACAAGTTATATTTTAACTCAAAAACTAACTTCACTAATTATATAAGCCAAAATTCTTGAGCAAGTAATGATTCTAGTTAAAACAGCAGATTACTGATTTTTAATTAAAATGCGTCTAGCTAGACCAGATGTTTTAAGATGTAATACGTTTGATTCTAGATAAGATTAGTTGATCCTGAGAGAATGTAGCTCTGTGTGTATGAGTATTATAAATGTACTACGCCTAAACAAAGAGGCGATGATATTAAACAAGGTAGATAAAAAAAATCCAAACTACTCATAAACAATTAATATGGTGGATTGTACAGACTGCGTACAAAGGATGAACGAGGGAGAAGTTATTCCCCTTAAAACATTATAGGTTGAAGTATTGTAGTAAGAATTTAGTAATACTGTATTGAAATCACGATAAAAGATTTTCCTAACCACTTATTAAAAGAAGGTGAATAACAAAAATCCCTATACCTTCTCTACCTATATAGTATTAAGTAGTCGTACTGCTGTATTTAAGAGATAAGTGTGATAGATTATCAATAGTTGAAAAAACACTGACTTTAAAATCATGACAATACACATGGTGTAAATCTTAAAAATGCGAATTCAAATCATTTTAATACTTACCTTAAAAATACAAAGATCGAGTGTTAGAATTATTCCGACTCTATACAGTGGATGTTTTAAACAAAAGTATAAATAAAGAATTAGCCAAGAATATAACAACACATTAACTATATCCGAATTTAAGCTAAATTAAAACCTTTTCGAAGACTTGAAAAACCATTGGTGTCAAATTTTGTCATCTTCACATGAATACAAGAAATAGAAAAAAAGTCTCCCAGGAGATATAAAGAAAAAGATTGAAGAGTAATTATTTTCTTAATTAATAAGTTGTTAGCACGATCATAATTTGACAACCTAAGAGTACGTGAGCAAATTCTCGTGAATTAATAACATGCCCTCGATGACCCCACAGAAATTTTTGTTTATAAAGAGACTCGCACATATTGCAAAATTGTTGAATAATAGACGGCAACATTTTATGATCATCAGAGAAAAATGTACTTTGAAAGATATACTACTCTCATTTACTCATGGAGCTCGAAAGTAACCGGCCCAGCTTTCATATTAAACTAATTTCCACCTATAAATTCGCTTATATTGCGGTTGTTATAAATACAATATTGAACAATTTTATTTAATTAAATTTGAAAATAAAACTTATTGTTAAACAAATGAAAGATTATTAAGATAATGTTTTTAGGTTTCTACAGTGTGCCTCACACGTATGTGGCTGTTTAAAAACAGTATAACCAGTCGGTTTATATTGTGTGAGAAAATAAGCTTGGTTCTAGTTTCGTTCTATGGGAAGATGTAGGTCGAACAAAAAAGGGCTTCTTTGCATGAAAAGGGAACACACTATCTTCATGATAAAGCCAAGCGAAACTAAATAGAATTATCCAAGAATACCATACAATCAAACTAGATTAATAATAGATATCTGATAATCACCAAATAAAACATAATAATCTAAATAATATAATTAATAGGTAAATAATAATTAAATACCGAGTAGTAAGTATAGATTAATAATATAGGTGAATAATAATTAATACAATAAATCAAATAAAAATAAGTAATAATCAATCTTAATACCAGTTTTCATTTTCACGTTACTGTATAACAATATTTATAACAATAATTTTATAATGAAAAAAACTAATAATAAATTAATAAAATAACATAAATAAAATAACCCGAGAATAATTAATAATAATAATAATAAGAAAATAAATCAAATAATATTTAAATAATAATTAATAAAAGAGTTAATGAGATAATAATAATATTGAATTATATACCCATAATATTTAATTTAATAAAAAAATATAGTTAATTAAAAGTAAGATATACTAAATAATTAAATAATAAAGAAACCGTAAGAGATCATTACTTACTCATCTAAACAAAAAATAATATGGATTTATAATAAGGACAGCACCTTAAGAGTCTTCGCAAATTAGTTGTTCTTAGAAGTAGTGCCTTCAGTGAAAAATTACGCGTATAGAGGAGAAATTTATATGGGTTCTTGGTTAGAATGAAATTATTATTGAACAAGTGAAAAAGCAATACGGATTATCTGAGACCGTATTGAATGATGTAGGTATCTACACTCTACTAAATTGAGTAATCACTATAGGAGGAATGTCTTTTAAATAAATAAATAGTTAATAATATATAATAAGCCCTGAAATTTAGTATAAAGTATTCATTAGTACCGAAATAGCTAATAATGAAGTAATTATATGGATAAATCGTATTAAATATTATATAATGAATGTATGATCTATTATTTTTTAATTAATTAACAGGTACTTGAGTAGTATAAACTATTATTATTGGAAAATAGGAATATTAAAAGATAGTATAAATATAAATAATATTATAATACATAAATGAACGAATATATAATAATTTATATTCCAGTGTGAATGTAAGCATTCACTATCTATCCCCTAATATATTTTTATAGCTTCGCTCAAATACGATCGTCTAGTAGTGCTGAGTTTAGAAGATATATGACATGTCTCATTCTATTTTATTCCTCCTGCTTCCAGTGAGGGTATATATATAGGATGAGGTAATGTTGATATTATACTATTGATATATATAGGAACGTATTTAATGAGAGGATGAGAATCGATTAATTATATAAATAGCACCTCTCAAAGTAGGTGATAATATTATTAGATATATAAATTAGCGTATATGTTACAGTATATGTGATATATATAGTATGTATAGTGATATCAGTATGAGGTAGTGTACTAATGCAGTGAGCTTGGTCAATTCTGAGGTGAGAGGTGATCAGTGAGGTTAAGAAGTGGTTGAGAATGAGACAGATGCCCTCCAGCAGGAGTGGGGGAGGAAGTGAAGATGGGCCATACGACGATGAAGTTGCTAATTGAAATATTTTTGGAATAACAGTACTCCACCATGCTATAGGTCCTTTATTAAGTAAAGAATTGTTTATAAGATTTCGTCCTATACGTTGCATATATTAATATGATCGTCGAGGTTATCCTGGAAAAAAACTACCTAATTGATGATTCGAGATGGAGAAGGAGGGATAATCTGAAAAAGTTTTATTTCAGAGGGTAAATTATGATAAACACATAATATTCTCATGTTAGAGTCATATCATTTAGTCTTTATTATTCAGTTTCTGAAAAATTTGGTAAAAGAGAAGAGAGTCAGGAATTAGATTAACGGACGGCTTCCCATTCTTGACAGCATTGGAATTAAGTGACCTATAATGATTTTGTAACTATTTAGCATTTAAACAGAGTAAGAAGGTTGTAATCACAATTCTTGGAAGTGTTGCAAATTAAATTTTGGTTTTTCGGAATTCCAAGTTAGTTTATCAATTATTTTGAGTGGGAGGGAATTCTTTAACCTTTTCTACTAGATTACCGTAATCTTGTTTTAATCCTCTGGCTAGTTCATAGTTGTGGACAATGAAATTGAAATTTATCCCAAATGTACATACATAATAATTGGGATGAATCTTTTGTTTTTACAGATGAGAGGAAACATTTACGGTCAGGGAAATGAAATTACAGACTGTTTACATAAAAAGACTGGGCATACCATCAAACCACAAATCAAATAGGAACTTACACCTTCTTAATAAAATGGACATTCATAGGATAAATTGATTTATTATTTTCAGAGCGATTGTCTATTCTATAATACAAATCCAAGTGAAAATCTTCGAGAAAAAGGCTAGGAAATAATTTTTTTGCTGTGTGGTGTAGGATTAGTTAATAAACGCCCATTTACCGGTAATAGAATTCGAGATTGATATACTATTCTCTATAAGTTATAATGAGATTTTGTGAGATTTATCCATTATTTTATGTTAACACGGGGTGGATGTGTCGAATCCATTAGTGTGCTAATGGTATGAGTAAGTTTCAAGGTACTATAAAATACGGTAAGTGTTCGCGAAGTTACAGCGTTAAGACCATTTTTGTTTAATTGTTTACCGCATAAACTGAAACATCCTTTTTAATATTAAGGTAATTTAAACTTCTCCTAATCGTTACTAATTAATATAAAATATTCAAGATATAATGTCAAGTAGGAGATATGGAGTTATCCAAAATGTGAATCGGAACTTTTAAGGATTATCAACCTGGTTAGTATAGTAGGCCTCCTTGAGTAAAGCAAAAATCTATCATCCGTCGCACTGTAGGTAACAACGATAATTGAAGAGCAAGTCTCCATTTTACTACAAATCATTGTGATATGGATAATATTTGTACTTAAGGATTAATGGATCGGAGGTGTAGCGACGATGATCATGATGGGTAGTAATAGATGGGGTCATATATAGCTAGTGGATACGGTTTTGCTTAGTATGTACGTGCTTTTAGTGGGTAGAAGGTGTCTTTACGGTATATATATATTTTATTGAGTAATAATAGTAGTATAATATATTTACATTAAGCACATGATATATATCTATATCCAGTGATTATAATTGATTAGTAAAGCCAATTACTATGTATTATATAAGAGTTATATTATGCTGTACTTATACTATTTCACTTTGTTCGCAGTGCGTATGAAATTAGCATAATCTAAGTATTAGGTAATTGGTTCATATATGACGCATGGGATGAGAGAGTGTGCGTGTCGAGGTTTACTGAGCGTGATGCAGACATATTTTCACAAATTAAAAGATCATTATGCTGCGCTTAAGAAATTCAGAGAGGCCTTTGTATATATGATAAATAAGAAGACTTCCGTTTGTACAAGAAGGTTGTTGGTAATCACGCTGAAGCGGGAGTGCAAATTAAGATGACACAGAAATGAAGTGTTTTTTCAGTATAGGTTTGAGACTTGTCGACAATTGTAGAAACTAAGGTAATGGTCGTCAAAAAAACGAGTACTCTTATGTGATTTAAAGACATGGGTGTGTGTAGAGGGAAGAGAAAAGTTCAATCAATAGACACTCACATCTCTGGCGACATCATAATGAGAGGAAAATCAATGGTACAGGGCGACGGGCTGTTTGAGGTAATATATATACGTACGGGAAAAGAGTTATTTATTTTTGGTTTTTGGATATGCCTCTTCCAGATGGGGAACACTGCTGGTATTGTTTTGTTTTTTTTGTTAATATATACCAGTGTTCTTAAGTATTTTCTATATGATCTGAGGGTTTTTATAATGTGTACTTTTTCTGAGAATTTTCTGTGGTGACTTGAATGATGTTATGTGCGTGTTTCTAGTCGTTTACTTTGTTGGAGTGTGATAATGTAATAGCCATCCGTGTGGTAAGGTTAATCGTTAGGATATGTGTCTGGGGTGCGCCTTTATTGATTTTTATAGTTTATTGGCGTGGAGTTGCCTACTTGATCTTTAGAATGATGAGGTGTTAATATGTAGTGATCGACGCTCATATGCCCAAAAGAAAGTCAGGTATGTTCGATGTTTGGGGTGGGCGAAGGATAGATGATGATCCGATGATGTTTCGTCTGCTTAGGCTGTGGCTGGCTGCGCTCTATCGTTCGTAGTGTACTTCTTCTTGTCTATTCTGGCGTGCTGTCTTCTCGTATGCTGTCGACTCTTATCTTATGGCACAAGTCGCCCATCTCTTATCTGCTGTTAAGTCGTTGTCCATCTGTCTTCTTCGTGGCTATCTTCTAGATTCCTTGGTGCGGCTCACTGTGGTCAATCGTGCGGTCTGATGTCGTCTCATGAACTGTCTCTCCTACTTCTTCTCTCGTCCCTCGTCTCTCTCTGTCGAGTTCTGGCGTCTCAAGTGCGTCGTGCTCTCGTTCTTCTCGAGTCGCGCTCTCTGCAGGTGCGTCTCTCTGGCTCTCTCTCGTTCGTGCGGTCTGTGATTCGCTACCCTTTCTTCTTCATCTTGTGCATCTCATTCACAATTGGTTTCTCTCTCCTGTGTCCTCTTGCTCATGTTACTCTCTCTGGCTTCTCTCGCCTTCTCCTTCCTCTCTCTTTCATCTCCTCTCTTCAGTTACAATCTCTCCTGTTCTTCGGGGCCTCCTCTCTGCCGTCTTTCTCTCCTGCTCTCGTGTGCTCTCATCTCTCTCTCTCCGTCCGGCTCTCTGCTCTCGTCTCTTCTCTATACGAATCTTATCGATTATTACTAACTGCTACTAATAACTATAACTTATGCTGTATCTATCGATAGTCCATCTACAGTCCTTAGTGTTAATTCGTATCTAGTCGTATCTGATTATGGCTATCTATCGATAATACTAGTTTCTATCTATCTATCTTGATAACTATCGTATCTTATCTATCTAGTAGTACTACTCTTTGAGAGGGTAGAAATAATATATTACCATCTTTATTATATATAATACATTAATATATATATAATTGAAATTTGTAGTTTTTATAATTATACTTACTAATAATTTAATTATACTCTTATTCCTTATTTATATATATACTCTTATATTATTTAAATCTTTATGATATATATGATGAAGTTCCGCTTATATATAATTATAAATGTGTATTATATTTTCTAATAATAATAATATTTACATGACTAAATTGAGTAGTCATACTATATTGTAGTAATTATTGTATATTAGTATATATACATTCTCATATATATGTATATATCAATTGATGTTATAGTATTTTTTATCCTATACTATATATAGTATATTATAATAATATTTTATTATTAATACTGACTTTTACTATAAACGAATAAGTAGTTTATTTAATATATATATATACTTATAATAGTTATAAAACCCACCATCCAACGTCACTATAGTAGTTAAAGAGATATTTATACTGGTCTACTTTCGATATGCCCCGGCCTTAATGCTGCGTGAGCAAAATTTGGGTGCTGTCTCTGAGGTGAAAGAAACTGCTTGTGTCTGATTTACCTGCTCAAATAACTCACCTTACTTTTCACACTTAACTCTCTCCACTTGCTTTATATTAGTTTAGGAAATCTTTGGAAAAATTTCTTTATAGGTAGTGTAGAATATAAGTAATATTTATCGATCCGATACACAACGATGACGCATGATTAACCACTTTATAGTATAACTTGAGTAGCGGATGCTGGAATATTACATTGTGGTTATTATTTAGAATTAATGTGGAAATTCAAATGTGTCTATTTTTACATTTTTTCGGTATTAAATTCATAGGGACCCGCTACAGGTGATTCAGTTACCGAGATTCGAACGTTTAGCTAAAATTGGTGATCGTTTGTATTGTGGAACCGTTAACATATTTTGTATACATCGTTTTAGATGCTTATTTTTAGCTAACTAAGAACAATACGTTCTCAGACAAATATACTGCTACACTTCTACAATTCAGGTATCAGTTGGAGTTAGACTATTATACCTTTATCCAAAACATATTGCATAAATAAAATGGAAACAATAAATAAAATAAAATAAATAAATAAATAAATGATAATTATATAATTAATAATATAAGTAATAATAATAATAATAATAATAATAAATAATTAATAAATAATAATAAATATAATTAATAGATAATAATAATAATAATAATAATAATAATAATAATATTTGATAAGAATCTTGGTTTAATTAACAAATAATTTCGGTGTTTTTAAACAAAGTTTTCTATTATTTTCACTTATACTTTTTATTTTTCATCCAAGCAAAATCTGGAATTAAAACTTATTCCAAATCTTTCACTTTCTAATTTCTTCCCGCTTTTATTTGAGTGAGTAGAGTGAAAGCTGTGTATGGAAAGTTCTTAGATTAGTACTGAAAATTTACCTTTTTCTTTCCCTTTCCATTATATGTATATTATATAATATATATATATAATTATAGTATATATATATTGAATCTTGCTAAGGTATATATATATATATATATAATAATCCAGGTATAGTTATATATATATATATAGTATAATATAGATATATATATATATATACTTAGTTAATATTAATTTTATTATATTCCATATATGATATATAGTAGATCATACAATATAGTATAATAATCATTAATATAATAGTAGTCGATGACATCACGTAAAACCCGTTATATATTTATTTTTTTAATATTTAGGCAGATATATATATATATCCTATTATATAATTATATATGAAATATGAGTATATATAATATATTTACATAGCTCTTATATATATATTTATAGTATTAGTAACATATTTGTACTATATATTTATATAATATATTATTTTTATTAATCTATAGCTATATATATATATTATTATTATATACCTATCCTATATGTACTTATTGAGCTTAAACACGATGTATTTTACTTAATATATCAGTATTTATTACCATGGTATTAGTTAATATGATATTATAGTAGATCAATTTCTAAATTATATGGTAATTTCATATTCATATTTCTAGATTCCCTTTCTCTATGAACTCGTAATGGATTATAATATATATATATATTAATATATATATATTACCTAAGTAATAGCACTATACTATGAATTATAGTACTTTAATCCAATATTATATTTTAACATATATACTAATTATCTACTTAGGTAATATATCTAGCATTATACCAGAATATTTTCTGGATCGAGTTATCACGTAATTTTCATCTCCTCCATATTTTCCACTACTATATATTTACTATTTTTTCCAAAATTTCCTATACTACCAACTATATTCCCTTCTTATCTAATAATTGTTTGTTATTTGGTACCTCGTGTATTGAGTTCTATAGAAATAATTC
>JABUQX010091295.1:0-22500 GCA_015478945.1 Trachelipus rathkii
CTTATTTCCCCAAAAAAATAAATAAACTTAATAAAAAGAAGAATATAAAAATAATAATAAATAATCAATAAAATAATAAATAATAATAATAATAATAATAAAAAAAAAAAAATAAAAAAATAATTATTAAAGAAAATAATTAAAGTAATATAATAATAAATAATAAATAATAATAATATAATGAAGAAGAAGAAGAATATTTAACTCAAAAAGAAAATGTTTACAATTTTATCATACAACAAAAAGTAATAAGCAATAATTAATTTTAACTCACTATTATTACCTAAAGTATAGTTACTAAAAATAATTATATAAATAGGCATTATACTGTAAAATACTTTTAGCAATGTATGAAAAATTAAGTACGTTAGAGACGTAAAAGTTATAGTTTTTTTACTAGGGCTGCAAATAGGAAGTATAGTAAAGTTTAAGTTCTGAAAAGAAAAAAAAAAAAATAAGTTATAAGCATAAAAAGAAGTAAATATATTCAAAAGAAAATAATTAATTATTTTGAAGCTAAATTTGAAGGGGTTAAGTTATTACTGTGTCAGTATTAAACCAAACCAACAATAGGGGAAGTCACTTGCGAAACGAAATAAGAACTATGCTCATAAAGCTAGATCTTATATAGGATGTTCAATTCACAAAGGAAGCAAAAATGCTTTCGTTTCGTCACTTAGAAAGAAAAATTTAGAAAATATAAGGCAGATTAGGAGAGGATTATGCAAGGAGATAACAAATGGAGAGAAACAAGTTTATACACCAAAGTCTGATCAACATTTAAAGGATTAGATATAAGCCTCGCAAACTCAAAAAAAAAAAAAAAAAAAAAAAAAAAAAAATCGATGCTAAAATTCTTAACAAATTTCAAAAAATCGAAACGAAAAATTCGAAAGAAGAAAAAAAAAAAACCGAAATCGGGAGCGAAAACGTTTTCTTCGAATCGACAAAAAAAATCGAAAAATCCGGCGCCGAGAAAAAAAAGGGCCGCGCAATTTGTTGCAGAAAAGAAAATGACGGGGGGCAGGAGGCACAGGCAAAAACGGGCCGCGGGCAAAAAAAAAAAAAAAAAAAAAACCCCCCCCCACCCCCCCCCGGGGGGCCGAGGAGGGCGGGCAAGTTACCGTAGTGTACCCTCTTCCCGCAGTCATTATCCGGCGCCCGCCCCCGGCGCAGCATTGAGGGTGAAAGGGGAGCGGGAAGGGGAAAAGGAAGGAAAAAAAAATGGGACGGTGATGGAAATGGTATTCTAATATGTTATCGTTAATCAAAGGCCAGAAAACCACTACCATTGAAGCGAATTTTCTTCTGTATTTTTTATTAGCCAGTGTTCCAATTGAGGGCGCTTGACGTTTCGTAGATGTTAAACGCCCACCCGGGGGGCCACGCGGGACACGGAGAATATTCCGCCCAACATTCTTACCAGCATTAAAAAAAATCCCTGTCGATATGAGTAAAATAAACTTCAAATGCGTGGAAGGTTGTCCAGTGTTACGTATTCGTTAGAATGGGAAAAAGAAAAAGGTACCATGATCATTCGCAGGTTGGGCCGTCCTTTTTCCGGCTCCGTTTGTCATTTCCGGAAACACCGCATGGGAAGGATCCAACAAAATTTAAATACTTTTCTTTACATGCCCAAATGAAGCAGATGAATAGAATGAAAAATTGGAAATCTCTGGACAGCAAGATCAAAGAGGGTTTCAGTTATAGAGGCAGTCACACAAAACGCCTGGAGCAGTGCGCCTGGGAATTTTGTAATTTTTTTTTAACGGCACCCCCCATATGGTGCTGATGTTAGCTAAAGTTGCTTAAATTCTGTTTCTGTTTACACTGCCATAGCCCCGCTATCAGTTACGACCAGTGTAAGTTGGACCCAGAGGGGGGGGATCTTTTGGGGGGGGGGGGAGGGGAGGAGGAAGAGGGGGA
This sequence comes from Trachelipus rathkii, assembly GCA_015478945.1. NCBI lineage: Eukaryota > Metazoa > Arthropoda > Malacostraca > Isopoda > Trachelipodidae > Trachelipus > Trachelipus rathkii. Next base: position 1,927 of record JABUQX010091295.1, read on the forward strand.
GCTCTTGATGAAATTGTGATAGTAAAATGATGCCCCACGGATCAAAGCAAAAAGCGCCTTTGAAAATACAAGCGATGATCGCACTCCCTCATCCGTCTTGGAGCCATCAGCTTCGTAGCAGGTCTTATTGTGTTTTTTTTTTAGATTTTAGAGTAGGACAGCGAGTCGAGGCTGTGAACTTCCTTATGGGATATAAAGGAAATTTTCTAAAACTTCCACCGATGTTATCAGTTTGTTAATGATTATTCCTTTATCTTTTCCTTATGCTTGTGTTCTAAAATTCAGAAGGTGGGTGTGAAAGATATCGTTAGTAAGGGATCTTAATTGTTACAGAGCTAATTATGACTTCCCCATTTCTTTTAGACTCCGAGAATCACCAAAATATGGAGTAAAAATTTTAATCACCGTGTAAGTTTTTGTTAATGATTATATCCCTAAGCATACAACAGGGGAATGGATAAACCTGCTTCGCAAAGGTGGTGTTGAATAAATACTACAGGATTGCTCTGAGGTAAGTCAAAGAACTAAATGCAGAAATCACAATTCCAGCAAACGGTCAATAAGAAAGATTGTGGTGGACCGTCTATATGATGAAGAACAAGACTGATGGAGCAGAAACTTGATTACAAAGGAATAAGGAACACGAGCTGTTCTTTCCAGAGGGACAAGAACATTAGCCCCGCTTCCACCTTTACCTCTAGGCTTTCCCTTGGCGAAGAACGAAACGCTCCTGTCGCTATCCATAGACCTTTAATCTGAATTCGGTCAGGAAGACGAAGGTGCAACTGTAAGGTTTACCCATAGATGGCACAACCATAGTTTAGATTAGCTCGAACTAGCATGATGTAAAGATGGTAAAGTGCCGTAAGAGATCCAATGAACGACGTCAGCTCATTCTTAGATGATTAATGTGAGGAAGGTACGAAAGTTGCTCATCAAGCAACAGATCCTAGAATCTCTCCGTTGGTCCTACACGGATAGTGGGATATATAGGAAGCGATTGTAATCAATCCCCTCGTAGAGGGTTCCTTCTGAAAAGCATAGACTTTGAATTTGATGTAGATAATGTTAAAACCACGCGTACATCACCAGTTCGAAAACCTGTCAATGACAGCTGAAGCCGAAGCATCATACAAAAAGTCTTGCTCCAGTGATGTACAGGGAAAGTTCCTCGACAGAGATGGGGCAGCGGACCGAGTTTGGGATGGTATCCACTACTCCACTGAAGCCTATTGCGAAAAACAACAAACGAAACGAACGATCTGACATCAATAATTGAAGGAAGAGGGACAGTTGTCCCCCTGAAGCCCAGCGAATAAAGGTCACGCAATACCCCTATCATCCACGAGCGGTCATGCGTCTTCTCAAGATCAAATATAAGGAGCAAATGCTTCATGTATGTCGTAGGCTAAACGATGGAAAGGATCCTTAGTGGAAAGGTGGTAACGGAAAGAAAATTGATGGACATAAAATACATGGAGTTGCACCAACGTGGAAACAAAACGGGTTATTTGTAGATATTGCGATCTTCCCAGGTTTTGGAATGGGGACTATTTATACTGTCAACCAGACAGGAGGAAGCATACCCTTCACCAAGATTCTAATGTACAGACTGAGGAGAAAAGTCTAGGCTGTCGGATGAATATGTGGTAGCATCTAGATGAAAATCTCCTGAGGAACATGCAAACTATTTTCCATGGACATCCGCAACAGTGAAAGTGGTACGTATCACAGATGGAAGTCGAGTGGTCAATCGAGTCATGGCAGGAGGATTTGTAAGACAATTATCCTGAATAATAGAATCTCCATGCCAGAAAGTGACTCTGATTTCTGTACTGAAGACTGAAAGGAGGAATACAAGAGTTGACGGTGTTCCAAACGCAGTGCACAGGAGAGGGGTGTATTGTTAGTGGCGATAGTTGATGTAGATGTAGATAACTTCTCCTTTGCTCGGCGCATTTCTCCACTGCGATCAAGCTTATGAAGTGCGCACTCTTCTTGGATTTCTTTCTCCAAATTGAGGAAGGGGCAGTGGACAGATTAGGTGGGATGGGGACCCTTGCAGTTTGGACAATATGAAGGTTTTATTTCGCAGGAAATTTAGAAAAAAACTCTCACATCTTTAACATATGGTCTGCGGGGATCCACAATACATCTGGGGGTGGCTAAATTTATGGCATTTGAAACACCATCTTGGGAAGGAGACACACTTCTGAACAGTGTGCATTGTAAAACCAAGTTTTACTTAGGTTGGAGAGATGGCACAATGAAAGTAAGTAAGAGACGAAAGGTTTTCCTTAAAAGGAGGGAATAGATAGGCATTGGTAATTTGTACAGGTCTTTGTAAATGTGCCAGTATCTCTTCGTTGTAACCGAATAGACCTCTGAAGCACATATTGTACCTTTGGAGAGATTTCACACTGAAAGTAAGTGGTGCCAGATATCTCTCGTTGTAACCGAATAGACATCTGAAGCATATATTGTACCTTTGAAGCTATTACGGTTTAGAGATAATAGGGATCTTCCACAGATGGGATAAGGAAGCTCGAATTTGGCTTTGAATTGGGGGCGGCACGAACCAAGATGGATCCATTCCTCATGTGTGTCGCCTGTTACTCCCTCTAAGTGCGTCACTAGTGACTTATAGCAGTTAGTTGCAGTGGAGTTGTAGAATGCATATAAAAATAAAGATGGTAGGAAGTACGACCTGGGACCCCTTAAGTGAATCTGAGAAAACAATCATTTGGAATAGGTTATTAATCTGATGTATTGAGTCAATGAGTTGTGCGTAGAGGTCAATTCAGCCTCTGATGGTCCAGATGAAATAGTCCTAGAAACGAAATTGTTATGTAAGACTATCGGTTAGAAAGTACTAACCATTTCACCAACAAGGGCACCTAAGCCCCTGTTATTCTTTGGTTTAGAGTTGTCCAGGAAGAGGTCGGGTTGGGAGACCGACAGATGTTAAAGGCCAATTTTCTTTAAAAAAAACTTTTTTCTTTTTTGACTTAGTCAAAGTATATAAACACAGATACAATACCGCCAATGATCAATATATAAAATAAGATATGTCCTGAGAGTGTAACTGCGCCCACTTCACGCCCAGAGGTTAAGGATCTTATCCTCCGAAATCCCACCTCATGAAGTGGGCTATGGATGTAGCCTCGGAAAAGAATGAATGATAGTCGGTTGGTTAAGAGGTGTATAAAGTTGGATGTGTTGTGAATCGACCGACTGAGAAACCAAAGAAAAAATGGATGAAGTCGGGTAGAGAGTGTCTGAAGGAAATGAACGTGAATTTAGAATAAGTGAGAGGATTGGTGTATAATGGGAGTAAATTGGGTGGGTTCGCTCAGGGGATGAACCCAGACATTAACCATATAAGGGGAAGTTCGTGGGGATGGGGGAGGGACTTTCTTCTTCAACTTAGGTCATGTTCTTCTACTACCTATTCTGTTTCCGGTGCATGTTGGGCATCGTACCCTCAAACTGTGGGAAAGATAAAGAAAGAAACATAAATACATAATAATAAAATAAGCTAAAATTAGTAATGAGACTGCTACAAACCTTCAACATGAATTCCTCTTGTACTTCATGATCGAGGGGAAGCGCCAAAACAATTTTACCACTGAATTTATCAATACTAAACATTGACCCTGGGTTCCCGTCTTCGGCGAAGTTATAAGTAATGGCTGGATTAGTGTCTACATCGTTGGCTGTTATAGTAGTAATTAAAGTACCCACTTCGGAATCTATTTGGGGGGAAAATTTAATAAAATTATCTGATGTTGAAACCATTTGCATAGATTGTAAATATTTTTGTGCATAAAATATTACAGTAGAATATTAAGATTTCCAAAAGCTATAGAATACAAATAATATAGCCAGTAAATTCATTCACACTATTACTGCAGCAAATCTAATAAAATAAACCCTTATTTAAATATAAAGCAATCCCCAAAACTTACTTTCAGACACTTGAACCACAGAATGGGGAGGAAAAGTTGGTTGGTTGTCATTTATATCGACGATGTTAATTCTGAGGGTGCAGGTTCCAGTCAGCTGAGACGATCCTTCATCAGTTGCTATGATAGTGAGTTTGTAAGCGTCTCTGATTTCTCTATCGAGAACAATATTAGTTTTAACTATACCCGAGAAGGGAGGGTCGATAACGAAAGCGTTGTCATGGTTTCCGTCCACGATATCGTAAATAACATTCGAATTTTGTCCAGCGTCATCATCAGTGGCAGAAATTTGTAGCACGTACGTGCCTTTATTATTGCCTCTTTAGAAAAATTACTGTGCTAGGCATAAATGAGTTGGTAGAGGTGGTGAAGAAGGGAGAACACCTGAATCGTATAAGACGTAATAAAAGCAAAGGTTTGAGAGAGAGAGAGAGTTTAGCTTTAGAGGGAGGTAGGACAGCAGTTGTGCCGTCTGAAAATGCTAGAGGAGCGAAAGAGGAAAAAGCAATGTTACGGTTAACTTTTTTGAAGAACGTTATGCTCGTTTCCAGATACAAAGCTGTACGTTATGCGCTGACGACGACCGTCTGACCGAACAGCCACAACCTGTCAACGTAAAAAGGAAAAAAATGAAGATATAAACACGTTCTCAATTAAATATTCATCACATATCGCAAAGAAAGTTTATGGACAGAAAATAGAACTTTATTGACACTTAAATTGAACTTAAAATAATTTAAGTTTCCTACCTGAACAACATCTGAGCCTTCAATCGAGTTTTCTTCTAATTTAACAAAATATGAAGACTTCTGGAATTGCAAAGTTGTTGAGGAACTTGTGTCTCCTACGTGAATTTCAATTAGCCCCGTGGACGACTGTGGAGGGTTACCTCTGTCCCTTGCAATGACTTCTAAGTGAAATATTTTACCACTTTCAAGGCTGAGGTGACTAATGGCAGTAACAACGCCAGTTTCAGAGTCGATACGAAACTTTTTACTTGACTCTTTGTTGACAAGACTGCAAAGTATAAAGTTTTAAAAATATTGTTATTCAAGTAGAATTTACATTGACACACTTAAAGAAAAAGAAAAAAATCATTACAAAACCACCAAAAAGTACTAAAAAACTATCTTTTTAGTATTTTTAGATATTTTCTTTAAGCAAGTTTACAACCTAGAAGCTACTATTAATTCCTCATGAAACACAAGGTTTCCCGGTAACTCTAACTCAATGGCATGACAACTGATAAGTTTAATAGCATTATATACTTTAAACAAGAAAAATATCTTGGAAATAAGAATGGGAACTATATCCTATAAGAAAAAACTCAAGAAAATGATTTACACAAATCAAATAAGTTTTTTTGTTAACTCTAAATATCCATTTGCAAATAAAGATAACATGGTGACTCTAAGTAAAACATTTAAGGTAATAATCATTAATAAAAGCTAGAAAACAAAAATTAATTATGCAACCACTTGTTATATCTGAAGGTATATTAATAATAAAAGCAAAGAAAATCATTTTATGATAATAATCAAATTAGGAAATTTTCATATAAATTAATCGATAATTATAATTAATTTTACATAGATGATCAAATTAACAAGCATAACAGCAGTTTTGACACGTTTCGGAGTGAACAATTCTTTAATATTAAAATAACCAGTATTTAAACTCACCTGTAAACAATATCCCCATTGGACCCTTCATCTTTATCTTCAGCAACGACTTTGACGAAAGTTGTTGTCCGGGTTGCTTGTAAATGGGGTACTTTGAACCGTTGAATGGGAATTCAGTGTTGAAACAGGTTCTTGTCATTAATGTCCGAAATAGTTATCGGTGTACCTGAAGCGCTTCTCTGAACGGGCCATCAAACTCCACCCCCCCGAAAAACCCAATCCACCATCTATGGCCAACTTTCGCAAGTTGCGTAAATGCCCTTTTGCTTTCTCTAGCCCAAGTTTCTAATGTATAATATATATATATTATATTATATATATATATGATTATATATATATTATAATATATATATATATATCTATATATATATATATATATAATAATATATATATATTATAATATATATTATTATATATATATATATATATATATATATATATATATAATATATATTATATAATATATTATATTAATATAGTATATATATATATATTATATTATATATATATATTATATTATTATATGGTAAAAGGTTACCATAAAGGAAGAAAAACTATAGACTTTTAGAGAAAAAGTTTATTTAAAAGAAAAGTTTACACTATATCATATGTTTTATTTTTTTTTTTTTTGCGAGAGTATATGTAGAACATGAAAAGCAATGTATTTAATTTTTTTTTTTTTTTTTTTTTTTTTTTTTTTTTTTTTTTTTTTTTTATTTTTTTACTCCAGAGACGCCATGCTTTGTCATGCTACTTTTTAGATCGTGCAACATTTATTAATTGGTTTTGAAGTTTATATTTATTTTTTAATTTTTTTAAACACAAACCCCCCAAGGGTATACCCGCACCGATGGCAGGAGTCGGGTCTCTCGGCCTTCCGGGCGAACGACAGGGTAGGACTATTTCCCCCCCTCCGGGAGGGTTCTCCGGAACCCCCGACTCTTTGGGTATTTTGGTGTCGCGGGGGATCCTCCGCCCCTCCCCTAACGGGGTATGGAAACGATCCCCCCCCTCTGTTCCCCCGGCGCATCCGAAGCCCCCTACTGGCCGTGTTAAAATACTGATTATATAAAGTATTTGTTACACGGCCAAGTAGGGGGCTCGAGCCGACGGGGGACGGGGGCTCGAGCCGACGGGAAACAGATGGGGGGACGATTTCCATACCCCGTATTAGGGGAGGGGAAGAGGAACCCCCGCGACAACACCAAATACCAAAGAGCGGCTGTTCCGGAGACCCTCCCCGAGGGGGAAATAGTCCTACCCCGTAGTTCCCCGAAGGGCCGAGAGACCCCGATCCTGCCATCGGGATTGGCGGTATTAACACCTTCCATTATAAAAAATAAAAATAATAAATATAAACTCGCAAACCATTAAAAATGTTGCACGATTCTAAAAAAGATACCACGACAAGCATGCCCGTCTCCTTAATAATTATTAAAAAATTAAATTTTTTTTTTTTTTTTTTTTTAAATACACGCTTTTTCATGTTCTACATATATATAGTAAAATTTTCTTCTAATTCTAAATAAACTTTCCTCAAAAGTCTATAGTTTTTCCTTCCTTTGTGGTAACCTTCACCATTATATAATTATATATATTATATATATAAGATATATATATATATATATATATAAAATATATATATATATATATATATAGTATATATATATATTAATATTATATATATATATATAGATATAAAAACAAAAGTTAAATTAATTTAATTAATAATTTACCACACAATCCACATACAATATATATATATATATATATATATATATATATATATAATATATTATATATATATATATATATATATATATATATATATATATATATATATATATATAATATATAAAAAAATATATATTTTTTTATAAATATAATATATATATATATGTGTAAATATTCCAGATTTAAATTAAATATATACAATATGTAAAATTTAATTTGCTAACCCTGCAGTAGTAATAATTCCAGTCTCGTTATCAATTTTGAAGAGCCATTGAGTTTCATTGCTAAGGGAATAGCTTATCTCGCGGCTTCTCGCGCTTATATCCCGTCTCGCGCTTGAACTTGTAATACAGTGGTTCCAGCAGGGAGTGTTTTTCGGGCCACCGAGGTGGGTCATGAATAATTTATTCCTGGGCGCGTGAACTGGAGGGGGAGGGGGATCATGTTCATTTGGTCTTCAACAGTGATGGTTATGTTACATATACCTCTTAATGGAGTTTCAGCTCGATCTTCGGCAGATATAACCAAATAATATTTTCCAGTTTCTTCTCTGTCCAAAGGTTTAGCGGAAAGTTGACCAGTGTAAGAATCAATATTGAAATTGTTGGCAGGATCTCCCCCTACTATGGAGTAAGTCACTTCACCATTACGTTTGGAAGAATCAATAAACAGTTGCCACCTGCGGTTTAGTGTTCCATTGGTCCCAATGCCTGTCCAAATAGGGCATTCACATCACAGCAATATTATATCATCTTTCTGTGCAAAATAGTTGTAAAACTGTCTCTGTCTGCCTCCTAAAATGGAACTAATTCTAATCATTCTCTAATAGATTTCAGCCCTGAAGACCTAGAAAGCCAGCAATTCTGAGTTTGTTTGTGAGAGCTTTAGATTTCGTACAAGATCGTTAAGCTACTCCTGTGTGATTTTATTATGTGAACATGTCATAGATGTTGAAATGGTTCAAAGTTAGTATCTTGATATCCTTGTGGTCATGATCAAGGGTCGATGCCTTTGAGTAATAGTAAATTCTCGGGAAGGTGGTAGTACGAGGAAGAATCATCTGAGCTGTGTAACTAGAACACATTGCGGTTGGAGTTTTGGATACTGGATACAATGTTTGAATTTTGCAGAAACCCCTGCAAATTTGTCAAACAGAAGTTCTATCCTTAGTGATTTGTCGGTTCATACGCCAAATCATAAGTACAGGCAAATTTAGTCATACGGATACGTTTTTTATTTAAACAGTTTTCTCAGATTCCTGGAATAGAATTGCAGCATACATGTGGAGCAGCACTTATCCTGGTCCCGACTATTTCTCCACAGTAAGATTCAAATAGCCTTTCTAAACTAATTGTAAACAAGCTCCATTGTTGCGGTCTTAAATGTAAGTCTTTCACACACATCTAGCAAAATAGGTTAGGGCTATTTTTTACACTCGACAGTGATTATATGAAAGACAATTGACCATCATATATAACTTTTGTTTATAATAGTATTTCCTATATTATGTTATAAGCAATATTATATTTCGAATAAAATCCCGATCCAAACGAATTTTATATACATATATTCTGAATATATATATATATATATATATATATATTATATATATATTATATATATTATTATATATATATATATATATATATATATATATTATATAATATATCTTATATATAATATATTATATATTTTATATATTACATATATATTACGTTATATATAATATATAATATATATTATACTATATATAATATACTATACTATATATTTTATTTATATATATTAATCATCTATTAATATATATATATATATTATATATATATATATAATAATATATATTATATTATATCCACTTATATAGATGAAAAGGAAGATGAAGCATAATTTTTGGCAACATAAATTTAATAGACGTTTCGGGTATATGAACGTTACCCATCATCAGACAATGCCATTGAATAAAATAATAATAATTTATAACAAAAATAATAAAAAAGAACTAATATAAAAACTGTAATACAATAAACTACAACATAGTAAACAGACTTTCATTATAACCGATTTCCGCTTAATTTCAAGTCCCCAACCGTCCCTAAAACACTTATCTATCTAAAAATTCCGGTATTCGGTCAGCACCGCAAAACTTGTGAAACTCTCAATCACACTCTATCCAAATGCTTTTCTTTTGATCGCTTTATTTTCATGTCATCATTAATAACTACAGTATTCAATTTTTTCCGCATAGAGATTCTCTTCCTCTTACACTATGGAGGTCTCATATAGTATATGTCTTTGTATCGGACTGCAACGTCCGTTACGGTGGGCAAACGTGCTTCCAACTTTACTTGAAGGATCTCGAAACACCGTGGGATTTCTTATAGAATGGTTTACTCTAACACTAAACCACTGAAAACTCTCCATAACGCAATACGATGCTTTTCAATAAATCACCCCAATAATATATAGCACAAAAAAATTTGAGTTCCCTATCCCCTGCCAATGAATCATCTCGACGAGATAGATTATTGAGTCTCTCTACATTTTTGAATTAAAAACCGAATTAAATAATGGACTTTTCTTCCATCCCCTCTTAAACTTAAAATTTAATAGGAGTAAAAAACGCAAAGTAACTTTTTTTTTTTTCTTCTCTCACTAAAACAGTCATAAAACTTTTGTATTTCGCCTTCTCTGTAAATGATACCTAACTCAATCTTAGGTACTTTTTTTCGTGTGATTTATATATTTTAAATTTACTATATGTGTTCATTTATTGTATTACAGTTTTTTATATTAAGTAATTTATATTTATATTTGTGTATAAAAATTAATATTATTTATTTCAATTGCAAGTGCTGAGATGATGTGTAACGTTATATACCCGAAACGCCCTATATATATAAATGTTGCAAAATCTTCCCCGCAATTCTAATCCTCGTTCCCTAGGAAGCAAATTATTGCACACAATTATATCAATCGTTATATATATATATATATATATATATATATATATTATATATATAATATACTATATATATATATATATATATAATATATATTATATATATTTATTATATAATTATAATATATATAGTATATATATGTTTATAAATTACACATATACTCTTCTCATTACAACACTTTCAGCACACAATATCCAAACCATACTTGAACAACATACAAAAGCACGTGAGAGGAAACATCTGCTAACAAGAAAATGGGAAATGATATAGTTGCCAAATTCTCCAATTCCACCAATTTGATACGTGGTAGACAAAAAATAAACACAGGTCTGTTCTTTTCACGCAAGAATATACGAAACATATTTTCATGTGAAGGACATTTTTCATGTTGTACAGTGCAATCTATTCGTCATGTAACCAATATATATGTCGACGTACAGTCTGACTTAGGGCAATTAAATTGGTACACAACGTGATGTTTGTCGGGCAAGGCATCTCTTGTGCTAAAGGAGGATGATAGTTGTTTGGACTTATGGTGTAGTCTGACTTTAATTTTTTTTAGGTGTCTTTAGTTTTCAGGTGAAGTTCAAAATATTACGAAGATAGTTCTCTTCCTTATTGAAGCCTATAGCATTGGAAGTTTTTAAAAAGAAATTTGTTGAATTTTTCTGATTATTAATAATTAATGAATAATAATACTATCTCTTTTTTAGACATCAAAATCAATGTTAATTCTGATGGCGTATTATCTACAGGCATACATGTCAAACCCATTGATAATGGTCTGTATATGAACTATGGATCCTATTCACCGACTATTTACAAAGAATCTATCCCAAAAACTCTATAGTTTATAGAGATTACGGTCTATGTTCAACTTGGAAAACTTTTGATTAAGAAATTTGCCGCATTAATTAAGTAAGTTTAAATTAACTATGTTATCCAACATATTCATTTGAAAACTTAATTAATAAAACCCTTACAAAATTATATAATAAAGAATAAAAATAATCAGAAAAATTCGACAAATTTCTTCAAAATGCGCCGCATTTAATTTTTATTTTTTCATAAACGTGGACATTTTTCACAATTATATTTTATTTAAAGATATTTTTCATATTGCTTTATAATATCTAGTTTAATATGGGATGGAAAAATTTTTTCATATTGTTTTATAATACCTAGTTTGATGTGGGGAGGAAGAAGATGATCTTTACTTCATCTACAAAAGGCTGATATATCACAGTTTTCACTTATATGTACAGATAGATGTTATTAATGGCCAGTTCTTCTGAATCCAATACGTATCCTTAGACCTACTATCCCAGAGACAGAAGAAGCAGGGATATTTGGTATATCCTCCTTGTAGATCAAATAAAATGTTAACCATTTTCAGGTCTACATAGATGAATACGATATAACTTAGGGTATATACATTTACAATGTTATTTGACAAAACCTTTAAGCGATAAGGAAAAATAATAGTTGCGATTTATGAAACCTGCGAACAAACTTTAATCAGAAACAAGATTGGATTATATAGACAGCAGAAAAAAAGTTAAAATTTGTCTGCCTGTTATAACATTTCAAACAAGAAAATTAACACGATTATACCATCAAAAAAATTTTCAAACTTGAAATAAAATTTTACTTACTTAAGTTTAAGTACAGATACACCTAGTTTTTCCTTTGTAAAACTCTCATTATCAAAGAATTTAGCATAGTCAGACCTTGAAAGGGAAGAGTTATTCCAAATAGGGGTGTCCACTCTTCCAGGACAAAGACAAAGAACTGACACTCCACTGTAGTTACGATGAAATTGACCCTGTTCAATAATAATAATAATAATAATAATAATAATAATAATAATAATAATATAATAATAATAATAATAATATAATAATAATAATAATATGACATAATAATAATAATATTAGTATTTTCTAACACACTAAAAAAACTTACATACTAATAATAATAATAATATAATAATAATATAATAGATAATATAATAATATATAATAATTAATAATAATAATAATAATAATAATAATAATAATAATAATAATAATAATAATAATAATAATAATAATAATAATAATAATAATAATAATAATAATAATAATAATAATAATCATCATCATCATCGTCACCCACTTTCTCTCCCCAAAAGTAGTAGAAGAATATGACGAAAGTCGAAAAGAAAACCCAGCCTTACCGACCCCTTTAAATCTTTTAGAGAACTCGTCGCAGTCAGAAAATCCACCTAGAGCTTTACGGGACCGTGACGGACTCTCACTATGGCAGTGGTACCAGAGCCACTTCTGCGAATAACTCTGTCCAAAAACTCCTCGGACACCCCCATTAGGGAGTGTTTGAAACATCGCATCCACCTCAAATTTGGCAAACCCTTTTCCTATGAAGAAACCTCGTAGTAGAGGAGGTTAGGTGACCATGCACCCCCGTAGGGGATGTGCTGGTCCCTAAAAATAGGAAATGCCCGTAGAAAGCTGAAATTTGGAGATTGCATAAAGGAGGAAGGAGTAAGGAGAATTCGGATCCGGATTCGGATTCTAAGCCAGAACCGGTGCTGGAGCCGGTGCTGTGCCGAGCTAGTAAATATTTGTATAATAATACAATATTGGTGGCCTTATATATGTTATCGAACCCGTAGATCTCGAATATGATGGTTTTCATTTCGTAAAGGGTGTCTGGGGGCCCCTTAGAGGGGGATCCTCCGAAGAAAAACACAGTGTATAGAATAGGAAGGATGAAATTTGGAGAGTATATAGAAGAAGGAGAAAGGAGTCGGAGACGTTGAAGAATTCGGTACCGGCACAGGTGCTAGCTCCAGTGCTGTGCCGAGGTAATAAACATCCGTATAATAATACAATGTAGGTATCCTAATATATGTTATCGACCCAAAGATCTCGAATATGATGGCTTCAGAACCCTAAAGGGTGTTTGAGGACCCCTCCTCCTTGGCAAGAGGGTGGATCCCGGAAGTAGGCCCTGACCCGGCGAGAAACCGGCGAATGAGCGCGCACCCGAAGGAGCGATCGGAATCGAGGAAGAGCAGTGGCGCATCTTACAAAGATAACCCTTTTTCTAAAGATTGAAGACTGACATTTCTATTTCCAAGTCACGTTTATATATTTTTTCATAAATTGAAACATACATATATTGTTTGCTATTTTTATTTTATATGTTTAATTTTACATTTATTCTTTGTGTTAATTTAAATTTTTAATTTATTTTCAAATTTTTATTATTTTTATTTATTTTTATTTTATTTAGTTAAAACATATTGCTTTTAATAAAAAATTTATGCTTTTCATGTTTATAACTTTAAAAATTTGCGTTTTTACACCCCTTAAAGCAGTAAATCAGAAATCCAACCACACACCTCATCCCTCCTCCCCTCCTCCCACCTTCCCATGATCTATTGATCTATAGATTAAAGTTACATTTCTAATATAATGTTTGATAAACATAATAGAAAAATAAGTTCTTTATACACTGAATGAAGGAATATATGCAACGTACAAAATTTTCACATTAATAAAGCTAACATGGCATCAAATGAAATAAAAATATAATGTACAACGACAAAACTAACACACCTTAAGCACGAATAAAATGCTAACATTAACAAAGTTCCATATTTATCAACAGTAAAGTAACTAACATAGCATACAAAAACGCAACTTATTCACACTTTGTCAAGCATATCTCTAATATATCAATGTTAATTTTATATTAACATGGTAATATATTAAAAAAATATATCATAACTTTGTCTAATTATCATACTGATCAATGAATATAAGCTAACGAAACAAAGCTTTTTACATTAAATAGTAATATTTAAGCAAAAATTTACCGATAACCTTACCTAACTATCATAATACCTACCGGATAAATGCAAGCACAGCAAAGTTTTATCATCTGTAAAGCTAAACTATGAACATAACATATTTAACACACAACAGCCATATGAATAAACAGCTATTTTTAACAACTTAACCAATAAAGCAAACATAGGGGAGGTAAAACAAGTTTTCATTTTTTATAAATTATAATTTTCATTGAAAAGAGAGTTGTTTAAATACATAAAAACATATAAGTTTATTTTATATATTTTAACTAATCAGGGGACATAGGATTCAGCATTAAATTGGGCATGTCCTATATATCTCTCCAGAGATTGAACTCCCTCTGAAAGGATGTAAGCAAAAAGGCATTCTGCAGCACTAATCCATTCTTCTGCATATTCAGATTCAACAACACGCATTCTCTCATGCCAGAGAGAATTAAACTTTTCCATGTTGCTAGTTATCAGCATACTCCTTTTTACACCATTATACGGGAAACCATATTTTTCAGTGTAAATATCGAAGATTATCCCATGAGCTATATGTATTAAGTCCTCAAATATATCGACGTCGTCAAGATGGGATATTAATTCGTTTTTCATTTTAACCAAAGCTGTAATATTTTCAGATGAACGAACTGTGAATCCTATACATGTACGCCAGAATATTAAATTGTCAAGGGGCTTCCAACAGTTGCGTACATCAGGCTTTTAATATTGTCACACGACGAGAAAACAACCTCTATTCTTTTAGAACCTCTCACACTGTCTCCACCGCTAGATATTTCACTACGAGTCGATGCGTCAGATGACACACACTTTAATTTTAACCACACCCCTGCGATATCAATAATTTTTATGAATTCTTCTTCATAAATGAATAAAGGTCTATTATTTGCACATCCGGCGGGAATATAAGCAATGATTCGGACACCATTCGGTTTATAAACGACAAATCGTAGGGAATAACGAAGATCCCCGTAAAGATATCCCTAACAAGTTTAGGTGTCGGGTGAGACGTCATCGTACCAACATATCGAAAAATATCCTACTGATGAAACTCATGTGTATAATTAACCCACAAAATGTAATGAGTTTTTTTCTTTCAACCAATCAGAAGAAAGTAAAAGAGAATATGACGTACGAAAGATACATATCACTTCATAAGTCCATATAATCTCGCCCGACAACAACAACAACAACAACAATAACAACAACAACAACAACAACAATAACAACAACAACAACAACAACAACAACAACAACAACAACAACAACAACAACAACAACAACAACAACAACAACAACAACAACAACAATAACAACAACAACAGCAATAATAATATGAAACGAACTTAGACCAAAAAAAACATGACAATAATATAGAAACAAAAAAGGTACTAGTACTACTACTACTACTACTACTACTACTAATAATAATAATAATAATAATAATAATAATAATAATAATAATAATAATAATAATAATAATAATAATAATAATAATAATAATAATAATAATAATAATAATAATAATAATAATAATAATAATGAATAATAATTAAAGTAGCTAACAGTGCATACAAAACTCAATCTATCCCCACTTTTCCAACATATCAATCAGCAAGCTAAAGCAGTAAAAAATAAAAATAAAAAATAAAAAAAAAAAAAAAAATAAAAAAAAAAAAAAAATAAAATAAAAAAAACTATCTAAAAAAATCCCTCAACAAAGCATCCAATCTATCAAAGATACCAGCATCTTGAACTATAAATTGATACTACATTTATCAAAGTATTACATATATCAAATATAACATCATTTTGAACTATGAATAAACGCGGACATTATAAACATTCTCGACCAAACCTAACATTACTCAGCAAAAACATAACCTAAGCCCACATTTCTAGCACATCATCACAAGCTAACACAGTAAAATCTCACAAAACTTATAATTTCTCTAAGAAAGCTGTGTTAATTTTACACTGCCATAGTAATTATTAACAAAACGTAACAGAAATTAAACATAGCCTAACATAGCTATCACATAGACAACCAATATTTAAAAAAAATTTAGCATAACATTACTAATTGTCATACTAACCAACGAATATACGCTAACGTAGCAATTTTCATTAACATTGTAAGATTTAAGCAAAAAATTTATCATAACCTTACCTAACTATCATAATCCCCAACGAATAATTGCAAAAATAACAAAGTTTTATCCAAACATAACGTGTAAGCGTGTGCATAAGGGCACAGCCTTAGGGCTGTGCCCTCAACGCTTACATCCCCCTTCGGGGTACCTCGAAATGGGTCTTCATGCATCTCTCTGGGGTGATCTCCAAGTATGGACTCGTCACTGAAAATTGTTCGGTTATGTATAGTAAAGATTGAGATTGTTATGTTGATGAGTGAGCACAGTCGTGAAATCTTTTGTATAAATATGAAAGTAACCCTAATGATAAGCCTACCGGGTAAGCCTAACTGAACATCCGTGTCATATAGCCTCAAGCCTTGGTAAGTATGATAGTTGGGTTCTTTGTAAGGGAGTAGGTTACATTTTGTGACTCAATGGTAGTTACTTTACCGATATTAATCAGTCTACTTTGTTAGTGCTGACTGTTTATTCGGACGTAAGGTATGTTAGGTTCTTAGTTTAGGTGAGTATTATATTAGCTTTACGGATGTTAAAACTTTGTTATGCTAGCGTTTATTCGTTGATCAATATGTTAGTTAGGTTATGATATGAAAGATATTACTATGTTGATCTTAAATTAACTTTGATACGGCATAGATATGATAGAAAATGGGAGATAGGCTAAATTTTATGGTCAATGTTAGTTACTTACGTTTTGTTAAATATTACTCTGCTAATGTGAAATTAACAACTGATTTGTTAGAGAAAATGATAAGTTTTGTAAGCATATGCTGTGTAGCTGTGATTGATGTTTCAGAAAAACATGGCTATAGGTTAGGTTTTGCTGAGTAATGTTAGGTTTGACTGAAAATTTTGCTAATGTCTACGTTTATTCATAGTTCAAAATGATAATATTTGATGTGCGTGAAACTTTGATGAAGGTAGTATCAATTCATACTTTGATACGGCATAGATATGATAGAAAATGGGAGATAGGCTAAATTTTATGGTCAATGTTAGTTACTTAACGTTTGTTAAATATTACTCTGCTAATGTGAAATTAACACTGATTTGTAGAGAAATGGATAATTTGAGATATTTGCACTGTGCTTAGCGGTGATGATGTGTTAGCAAACATGGCTTAGGTTAGTTTTTGCTGGAGTAATGTTAGTTTGACTGAACAATTTTGCTAATGTCTACGTTTATTCATAGTTCAAATGATAAATTTGATGGTGGCGTGAACTTTGATGAAAGGTAGTAATCAATCATAAGTTCAGATGCTGGTATCTTTGATAGATTGGAAACTTTTGTTAAGTTTTGTTAGATAATACTACATTAGCTGCTGATGATATGTGTGAAAGTGGGATGATTGAGTTTTGTATGCACTCTTAGCTACTTATCTTGATAAGTAGACGTTGGGAATGTTAGCAGCCTGATTCATACGTGTGATATGTTTAGGTTTTGTCGTTTTACCAATATATTCTAGTTCAGTGATGATATGTTGATTATTGGCGTTGGAAAACTTTTTTCCTTAGCATATATTCGTTGGTCAGTGTAATAGTTAGGTAAGGTTTTTATATTTTTTTGCTAAATTTTCTATGTTAATGTAAAAAATAAACTATGATAGAATATGTTGTGAAAAAGTTGAAATAGGTTACGTTTCGTATGCAATGTTAGCTACTTTACTGTTGTTACGCATGAGACATTGTTAATGTTAGCAGTTTATTCCAGTGTAAGGTGGGTTGATTGTCGTTGTACATTAATATTTCTTAGTTCAGTTCTATGTATTTTATGATGTGAAAACGTTGTACGATTAGGTATATTTCGCTGGTCAGTATGTAATAGGGTAAGATTATTGCTAATTGAATCGATAGATTAATAGATCAATAGACCATGGATGGTGGTAGGGCTAGGGGTGGGAGGGTAGGTGTGGGTGGTTTGATTTATAGATTTACTGATTTACTGATTTATTGCTTTAGGAAAATTAACTATTACACTTTACTATGAAATTTTATTAAAGAACATTATTTTATGTTATGTTATACAAACTTTGTTAGTTTGCAATTATTCGTTGGGGATTATGATAGTTAGGTAAGGTTATGATAAACTTTTGTTAGATCTTACAACGTTAATGTAAAAAACTTTGTTACGTTAGCATATATTCGTTGGTTAGTATAATAATTAGGTAAGGTTATGTTAAATTTTTGTTAAATATTGGGTGTCTATGTGATAGCTATGTTAGGCTATGTTTCATTTCTGTTACGTTTGTTAAATATTACTATTCAGTGTGAAATAACACAGATTGTTAAGAAATTATAAGTTGTAAGATTTTACAGTGATGTTAAAGCTTGTGATGATGTTAGAAACGTGGGCTTAGGTTAAATTTTTGTAGAGTAATGTTAGGTCTGATCGGGAATTCCGCTAATTTCTGGGTTTATTCATAGCTCAAAATAATGTTATATTTGATAAGTGTAATACTTTGATGAAAAGAAAATAGGTCAGTATTAATTGAACAAATGGTTGTTAAGAAAATGAAATTTTATTTTTGTATAAAAATAATTTATTTCGTTATTTTACATTTATTCTGAAATGAAATCATCTCAAAATATTCCTTTTCTTGAAAAAAAGCTTTAATTTTCGGTTAGATAGATTGAGTTTTGAATCGTCACCGTTCAGCTCACCATCGATTAATTATTATTATTATTATTATTATTATTATTAATATTATTATTATTATTATTATTATTATTATTATTATTATTATTATTATTATTATTATTATTATTACTTTTTTGTTTCTATACTAATTTAAGTTTTGTTTTGTCTAAGTTTTTTCATATTGTTGTTGTTGTTGTTGTTGTTGTTGTTGTTGTTGTTGTTGTTGTTGTTGTTGTTGTCAGGCGAGATTATATTGACTTTTGAAGTGGTATGTATCGCTCGTACGTCATATTCTTGTTTACTTTCTCCTGATTGGTTGAAACGAAAAGAATCTCATTACATTAGGGGATTGTTTATACACAATGAGTTTCATCAGGGGATATTTTCGCTTGTTGGTAAACGATACGTCTCACCCCACACCTAAGCTTGTTGGTGATATCTTTACGAGGATCTTCGTTATTCACTACGATGTGTCGTTTATATTTATTCGTAAACCGAATGGAATCCGAATATTTACACTGAAATATATGGTTTACCTTATAATGGTGTATGCAGGAGTATCCTAATACCTAGCAACATGGAAAAGTTTACATCTCTCTGGCATGAGAGAATGCGTGTTGTTGAGTCTGAATATGCAGAAGAATGGATTAGTGCTGCAGAATTTTATACTTACATCCTTTCAAAGGGAGTTGAATCTCTGGAGATAGATATATAGAGCATGCCCAATTTATGCTGAATCCTGCGTCCCCTGATTAGATGAATTAATAAATTTAAATAAACTTATATGTTTTTATGTATTTATATAACGCTCTTTTCAATGAAAAATCTATGTTATAAAAAATGAAAACTTGTTTTAGTTCCCCTATGTTCGCTTTATTGGTTAATTTGTTAAAGATAGCTGTTTATTCGTATGACTTTTGGTGTAAGTATGTTATGTTCATAGTTAGCTTTACAGATGATAAACTTTGCTGTGCTGCATTTATCCGGTAGGTATTATGATGTTAGAGGTTATGGTAAAAATTTTTGGTTACTATTACTATGTTAAATGTAAAAAAATAAAGCTTTGTTTCGTTAGCATATATTCATTGATCAGTATGATAATTAGACAAGGTTATGATAAATTTTTGTTAAAATTACCATGTTAATGTAAAAAATTAACATTGATATGTTAGAGGTATGCTTGACAAACGTTACGTTTTGTATGCTATGCTAGTTACTTACTGTTGTTAAGTATGGAACTTTGTTAATGTTAGCATTGTATTCGTGCATAAGTTGTGTTAGGTTTGTCGTTGTACATTATATTCTTAATTCAGGTGATGCCATGTTAGCTTTATTAATGTGAAAACTTTGTTACGTTAGCATATATTCCTTCATCAGTTTATAAAGAACTTATTTTTATGTTATGCTTATCCAAAATGATATTCGAAATGTGACTTGAATCAATAGATCAAAAAATCATGGGAGGGTGGGAGGAGAGGAGGAAGGATGGGGTGTATGGTTTGATTTACTGATTTACTGCTTTAGGGGTTCAAAGACGAAAATATTTTAAGTTATAAA
>JABUQX010091295.1:30000-50713 GCA_015478945.1 Trachelipus rathkii
TATATATTATAGTATATTATATTATTTTACGAATCTATCAGTTTATTTTTTTATTTTTTTCATTTTATTACAATGAATTTTAAGTCGGTGACGGAACCATGATTCAAAAAAAATATATAGACCTGTTATGTTTATGACTTCCGTCAGGTTTTGTTTTTTTTTTTTTTTTTTTTTTTTTTTTTTTTTTTTTTTTTTAATATATCTAGTATATGCATACTACAAGATTTAAGTGTAACGGACATGATTCAAAAGTTTCAAATATTTTAAATAATTTTTTAAAAATCACTTTGATATTAAATATTTTTCAAAAATGAAATTACAGATTTACTTATATTTACACTTACACTCATATGTACAGTCGTTTTATGATTTAAAACGTAACGAAATACCTAGGTAGACCGCATAGATACAGTTGTCGGGTCTCTCGTCCTCTTAGGTGGACGACGAAGGGGATTATGAGGGGACTTCCGTCCCACTTCTGTCCCCCATGGCTGGAGCCCCCTAAAACATATATTACCTAAAAACTATTATTTGAGAAATTTTTTTTTTTGTCCTTTTTTTTTGTAAAATAAAACACAAAAAAAGAATTATATAATTTTAGCACCGGTGTTGCCGTTTTATCCGAAAATATTTCATTTTTTAAAAAAAAATATTATATAAAATGTGATTTTTAAAAAAATTATTTAAAAAAATATTTCGAACTTTTGAATCATGTTCCGTTTACAACTTAAATCATCATTAGTATCATATACAAGCAATATATTTAAAAAAAAAAAAACTGACGGAATCATAAAATATAACAGGTCCTATATATTTTTGAGTCATGTCCGTCACCACTTAAATTCATTGTTAGGTTATATACTAGCAATATAGAAAAATCAAAAACGACTAGTCGTAAAACACTAACATTTAGACGCTACTGCACGCTCTCTAACCTCATCCGCTCCATTCTACACTCGTTTATATCATATCGAGACTAGTAAGTGATCATCGCTCGCGTGAGTACCTCAATATACAATATACTACATTCGTGAGTGAGCTATTATATACTTAATATAAATATATATAGATATATATATATATATATATATATATTATATATATATATATATATATATATATATATGAAGGAAATTTAAAGGATATGCAAAATAAAAATATAAAAAATTGAAAATGGCATATAAAATATTTTCCCCCTCCTATCATTATTGAAATAAAAGTAATTTTATTTTTTTATGAAAAACATAAGAAAAGGCCAATAAAATTCATAATATTCATATCTGCTCTTTTGTACCCTAGGTCAAAATAATTAGCAATGGTAATATTTTAAAAGAGATGGACACGATGGGATAGATGAATGAGTCAAAGGAAGACAATGTGATGCAAAGCTGGAAAAAAGTGATATTTGCCTAAAGTAGTATAGAGTTTCAGGAGAAGATTTAAACGTAAGGGACTTTCCAACGCCGAATCACTGACTTTGACGCCCTTGGGTTATAAGCAATCCAGCATTCCAATGGATTTCTTATAAAACCTTAAGGAGTAGTTTTGGAAGCCAATGTACAGAGAAACATGTTCTTGCTATATGAAAAAAAATACTGTTCCCATTGACAGTGTCAAAACTCTTTTGTAGGAAAAGATGACAACATCAGATAAGTTTTATGGAGAAAATAAAAATCAATTAAAAATTAGAATAGCTCATTATTGTTAATTCATAAAATTTTTGCGCAAGAAAAAGGTAAAAACAATGAAAAGCACTACAAAGTACAAATGCTTAACAATTTTAAAACTAAATAATTATACCAAGTAAAATATTAGCATTTAAACATTTGGAAGCATTTTCTGATATTTTGAATATAAAAATTAAAAATAATTCTTTATTTATTACCTGAATAACTTCTATTTCAGTTCTATAATTGTTAACAGCAACTCCAGCGTTGTTTACAAGTATATCGATTGTACCAAGAGAGCTTTCACATTTTCCATATGCACCTAAAAATAATATATATATATATATATATATATATATATATATATATATATATATAATATATATATATATATATATATATATATATATATATATATATATATATATATATATATATATATATATATATATATATATATATATATATAATATATACAAATATATATATACACTATATATATATATTATATATATATATAATTATATAATATATATAATATATATATATATATATATATATATATATATATAATATATATATATATAATATATTATATATATATATATATTATTACCTCGTCAAAAATAACGCACCACTAAGGGTAAAATGTCACTCCCCAGGAACGGGAAAGGCCCCTAACCCCAGAAACCCCACCTCCACCAACCATAGACGAAAGCTTCAGTGTAACTAGTACCACCACGCAGAGAATTTGCTTGCAGTAATTGGGGCCGTCACCACGATAAATTTAGGAAATCATAAACCTAACTAGACCTGGAAGAGGTGGGGGTAGGTTATGTAGGGGGTATAATCGAGCAAAGGGATCATCACGTACGAAGCGACTCCGAAAAACATGGAGAGGATAGTTCGTCAACTGTCAAGGGATCAGTGTGTGCAGATAACAACCAAGGACATGGGTACCGGGCACTTGGTCGACGGTTCGCATACAAACGATTGCACGGGTGGTTCAACGGTACCCAGGAACCCTGACACATGATCGCCGGCGGGACAAGGTAAGCAGGGCCACGAACACCCGTGGAGGAAACGATTTATACGTCTGCCGTGCATTACGAAGCGCCACACAACGGCACGACATCTGCAGATACAGCTGGCGGAAGTACACGGCACCAGGGTGAGTAACAATACAGTGCATCGACGCTTTAGGTCCACCGCACACCAACGGCCACATTCGAAGGCGGACTGCAATTTGCCCCGAGAACACATCCATTGAACGGTCGACGATTCCGCAAAGGTGCTCTTTACGGACGAGTCGAGTGTGTCTCTGTACCCTTCGAGCAGGCATGCTAGAGTATAGCGGAAGACGCGATGAGAGGTTTGCGCAATGGCAATGTGCTGCAGGTGCCGCCGGATTGGTAGTGGGGTCGGTATGTCTGGGGTTGCATCTCTTTACGGGGCCTATGGAGTTGCACCTCTTCGATGGAGGCACACTTACAGTCGTAAGGTACATCACAGACATCCTCGAACCATATGTCGTGCCATATGCCCCCTACAACGGTGACTCTTTCATCCTAATCATGACAATGCAAGACAACACAAGGCCCAATGTGTAAACGAACCTATCTTAGAACTGTCAAATTAGGGCGTTGGAGTGGCCAGCATTATAGTCCAGACCTACCCAATCTAAACATTTGTTGGATATTCCTGAAACGTCGGATCGGACAGCTTGCCACCCCTTCCACGGACTCTCCCGGCCTGCGAAAGTCATGCAACAACGTATGGGATCAAAATCACTGTCCAGGACATTCGCCACTTAATCGAAGAGCATGCCAGGAACGGTGTCCAGCAGTCCCATCGAGTGGCCAAGAGGGGGTCATACACGTATTGGAGACAGACCCAACCACCCCCCAAGCGGCCGTCATCCCCCCCCCCATCGGCGCCGTCGTATCAACTTGTGTGTTTGCAGCGCCAAACCTCCGAACCCTACTGCGAGACCCTTTGGCTGCACCTTGGCCTCATACTCTATCAACCTACGGTTCTGGGAGGAATCCACCATGTTATTGTCCATTGTCCAATAAAGTGTCTTCGAGTTCTTCAACCTTTTCTACCCATCATTCACCACGTACCCTATAATATTATAATATATACTATATATATATATATATATATATATATAAAATATTATATATATATATATATATATATATATATATATATTATATAATTATATATATATATATATATATATAATCGTATATATATATATAATATATATATATATATATTATATATATATATAATATTTAAATTATATTTATAATTTTAAATAATTATATATATATTATATAAATATATATAATATATAAATATATATATATATATATATATATATATATATATATATATATATCTCGATGAATACTCTCTTTATTACTCTTATCATTTTGAAAGACGTCCCAGTCAACAGAATTGTCACGTGATAGATAGGTGGTCTTGAAGTACTTAACCAATGATCTATCTGGATTGTTTTAATTGAAGCATTGAGAACAAGGTGGCTTTCAATGCTTGAAAAACTCATTTCTTTCATCTTTCTCGATACAACTTTCCACACAACTCAAACCTTTGTCCGTCCTAATTATTATTTATTCTTCTTTTTTAGAAGAATCACATTGGTTTGTTCTGAGATGAATTCAGAATTTCTTCACAGCATCCCAGTGGCTTGCTCTATAAAGAAGTGTTGTTTACCCATGCATGGAGAATGTTTCACACATCTAGGGTAATTCCACTCAGACAGCTCTCCTTAAAAAGGTGACTTGCACATTTTCAAGCAGAGTGTACTGGGATATATCGGCCCTTATTTTGGTCTTGGTTTCCAGACTTTCCCCAACACAAGTAGAATTTGCAATGGCTCTCTCCTTTTAATATATATATATATATATATAATATTATATATATATATATATAATATATATATATATATATATATATATATTATATAATATTATATATATATATATATTATATATAATATATATATATATATATATATTTATAACGCTCAAACATGCATCATATTTGCTTGTAGATTTCAAAAGTCATATTTCCCTGTTGATTTATCCTCCTTGTGGGCATGGTTTCTGCGATTTCTCCCACAAATATATATATATTATATATATATTATAATATATAAATTATATTATATATATATTATATATATATATATATATATATATAATATACGTGAGAGAATATAAAGATATATACTGTACATGTAATTACATCTACTCTTCTGACTTTCCTTTCTCACTCTAAATTATATTTTATGTATATAATATATATGTTATATCTATATATATAAAATATATAGATATAATTATATATATATTATATTATATATATATATATATAGATATATATATATATATATATATATATATATATATATTATAATCTCTATATGAATGTATATATATATATGTATAATATATATATTATAATATATATATATATATATATTATATATATATATTATTATATATATATATATATATATATATATATATATATATATATATATATATATATATATATATATATATATATATTACAGTTGTCACCACCACTCACGGGCAGAGCCCTATTCAAGGAGGGGGTGTTGCACGCCTCAGAAGTCAACAACTAAAGTAAATTACGCAGATGAGCACAGACGCAGGCTTTGAAGTGGGGGAGATTAAATTCAGCAGGAAACACAGAAGATGGAAGAGAATTCCACAGAACAGATGTGGCAGGAAAAGAAGAAAGCACAGCAGCGAAACTAGCCTGCTAGTTTACCTACAATCAACACAAAACTCATGTGCAGACACAGCACCCCTAGTTCTACGAGGGCGACGTAAAGGTGGAGGTACGCGAGTGATAAGCTCCCTCGAGCACCTGCCGCTGCGGTACCTATAGAAAAGAGATAAAGCACCAACATCGCGCCGCAAAGATAGAGGGTCAAGGGAACTGGAAAGTACAGAACAGTTTATAAGCCTTTTGGCCTTTGACTCGACCCCATCCAAAAGCCGGGTGAAACCAGAGCCCCCCCCCAGATATGAGAGCAGTACTCCATACAAGGGCGGATGAGGCCCTTGTATAGCTGGAGCAACTGAGAAGAGGAAAAAAAGTCTCGCAGTCTAAACAGAACTCCCAGTTTCTTTGAGGCCGCCCTATAGCAACCGTTTGTGATGTGAGGTTTCCAAGACATTTTTTTGTTTATGTTAAGGCCAAGGATGTTTATATTGTCAACAGGAGAGACGAGAGAACCGTCGAAAGAGATAGGAAAGTTAGAAGGTGTCTTAGAGAGGGAGATTTGTAGAAGTTGAGTTTTTAAAGAATTGAATTTCACAAGGTTCAGACGGAATAGAATCGGAAAGATTAAGACGAGAGGCAATTCTAGAAGTAAAAGAAGGAGCAGAATTGAAATGAGTTTCAAGATTGAAGGGTCGGTCATCGGCATATAGTGAATAGAGTTAGATGGTGGCAGGTAAGTAAGAATATTAATAAAAAGTAGGAAATAAAGTAGGAGAATAAGACAGAACCTGAGGAACACCACCCCTATTGACAGAAAAGGAAAAAGAAGTCCGCCCCATCAACAACAGCCAATATTGAGCGGATTTGAAAGAAAACTAGACATAAGTAAGCAAAAAGAGAAGGGAAACCCAAAGGAGGGGAGCTTGGAGAGCAGTGACGTGTTCCATACCCCGGTCAAATGCTTTGAATATGTCAAACTGACCACATCGCAAAGTCTCCCAGTAGTTTCCCTAAGGGCGGAAAAACCCATAAATCAGTAAGGATAAGAAAGTATAATCGCCAGTAGACCCGGTGCCCGAAAGCCGTACTGGGCGATCGGAAAGAAGTGACATGAGACTCCAGATGATCTAAGAAATGAGGGTTGAGAAGGTTTCAAAGAACTTAGATAGAATACAAGTAAGAGCTATAGGGCGATAAGTTAGAAGGATCAGAGGGCTCTTTTTTTTCGGAAATACGTTTTGGACATGTGCGTGCTTACCAACACTGGGGAAAGTGTTAGGATTGAGACATAGAAGAATATTAGTTGAAACGAGGGGCGGGGATAACGCACGGGAGCACACTCCTCAAACTCGGGGAGGAATGCCATCCGGGCCACCCGCCTTTCTAACGTTCGTAGATTTCAGAAGAGCCCATGCACCCGATCGAATGTAATCACAGGCAAAAAGGCATAGGACTCCTGAGAGGAGAAGGAGGAGGATGAGGAATGCCAGAATCGTCCAGAGTTGAGTTAGGGGAAAATAGGAAGGCCGAAGAGATTGGCCGGAGTAATTGGAGAATTAAGCAACAGAACAATCAGAGCGAATAAGAGGAGGAAAAGACAGATTTACAGAAGTTGTTAGATATGTTTTGGGCAAGAGGCCAGAAAGATTTGTCAGTAGGGGAACCAAGGAGGGTTAGCGCACTTTCGTTTGATGAAAGCCCGATTTTGCCCTCGTCGAAGAGGTAATCCGCTGCAACAGATTTTAAGCAGAAATGAAAATTAGCCAAGAGTGATAGGAGGCACGAGAATTTTTCCACTCCCGATACGCACTGCCTCTAGCCTGAATGGCGAGAGAACAAGCACGATCGAACCATGGATTATGAGGAGAGAAAGATTTAGTCGAAGAAGGAATGAACCTGGCTCATCCATCAAACGATTACAGCTGCCCACCTTATCGGCAGAAGTCGAAGCGTCACCAGAGACAAGCAGTCAGCAGTCATTCCAATTTAGTTAGCGGTAGAGCAACGCCAAAGCCCCCCCAATCTGCCGATCAAAAGTGCCAGAAAAAACGAGTAGGGCAGGAATGGATCTGTGGGAAGAGAAGTATTAAGATTAAGGAATATAAGGTTGTGGTCTAGATTTACCGAAATAGGAGAGAAGTGGTGTATTTTAAGAGAGAAGGACTAGTAGTGAAACATAGGTCAAGTGTGTTCAAGGATTGGTTGGGACGATCCGGAATGTTGGTTGGGTTCTTAATTAGTTGGCTTCCAGATTGTTGAGAATGCTGAATGATTCGGCCCTCCTCCCCACCTAAATCGGTATGAGAAGACCCCAACCATTCAGTGTTATGTATATTGGAAATCCCCTAAATAGAGGACCTCAGTATTTGGATGAGAAGATATAACAGTCTCGTGAGAAGTAGTAAGATATTCAAAATAAGGCGTGAAAATCTGTTCTGTAGGAGAGCAGTAGGCAGAGCACAAGATTATTTGTAAGTAAGAAGGGAGAAAGATTTTTAAGCATAGAACATCGAATTAGGAGATTCGAGAATTCACGAGACGTGTTACAGGCGCGCGGGGGGGGCGCGGGGTGGGGGGGGGGGGGGGGCGGGGGGGGGGGGGGGGGGGGGGGGGGGGGGGGTGTTTTTTTTACATTGGCACATACTCCACCCTTTAGACGAAAATTTGAAATAAGTTGTAGTTGGATACAATTAAACGAGTTAGAGGATGAATTCTTAGCCATCTGAGTCTCAAACAAGAGCAAAAGATTAGGATTAGAGTTAGAAAGGTGGTGTTCCACGGAAGCAGAGTTAGAGCTTAAGCCGCGGATGTTGGTGAAGTCAATAGAAAGCCCGCACCTACGCAAACCTGCCATCATACACACGCACGCGCACAACAAATAAAAACAAAAGCCAAAGACAGACAAAAATAAAACGAGAAATCGTGATAAAAATGATCATATACCTAAAAACCCTAAATTAAAAAGTTTATACATTCTAAAATTAATTATAAATCAAATTTTGTATAGTAAAACTTTAGGAAATTTTAAAACGCTAAAACCGTATTTACAGAAAATTTGAAAAATCTAAAAAGTTAAACTACACAATCTACATACTAAACTAAAACACATTAAATCTGCACACATACACCTACACACACTCAGACAAACAAAATAACTTAAACAAATGTTAAAACATAAGCTAAAAGTAAAGGTATCCTAACGTGGTGAAAACCTGCATTAAAACCATAAAATTTAAATTTAAAACCTTATATTAATAAAAAGGGTAAATAAACTAAAAATCCTATTCTTATAGCTATTATCGTATAAAAAGAGAAAGTAAAAAAAAAATAAAACCAAACTTAGCTTAAAGTTTCAATATGGCAAAATTTTCGGAGTAAATTCTCATTTAATTAATTATATAAAGGCGTTAAATACGTAAAACAATGTAAGAAATGAACTTTAAAAAAACAATAGGGCACATTAAAGTTAAAATGAGTGAAAACTAAAATAAATTTAAACAAACACGGTTAAAATAACACATTAGTAGTATAAGGGGGACATTGGACACCGCTGGTCATTTTGACCAACGCTATTTTTACCTGCCCTTGACCTTTTTTGACCGCGACCTTTTTGGGCCTTGACCTTTTTTGGCCTTCACCTTTTTTGGCCTTGACCTTTTTTCGACCAACCCTTTGGTCTTCCATGGGTCAATTTTGGCCCACGGTAATTTTTTTGGCAACCCTAATTTTTTGGCAACCCAATTTTTTGGCAACCCTAATTTTTTCGGCAACCCTAATTTTTGCAACCCTTCGAAGAAGGGTTGCACCAAACGGTTGCGCAGCAACCGTTGTACGTGTCCCACCCTAATTTTTCGACCAACCCTTTGGTCTTCCATGGGTCAATTTTGGCCCACGGTAATTTTTGGCTACCCTTTAGGGGCTTAGCCCGTTTTTGATGTCTTTACCTTGTTTGACCATGATATTTCGGCCTTGACCTTGCCATATACCATGGGTCAATTTTGGCCCACGCCAATTTTTTGCCCACTCGTGGCCCACCCGTCACATATTTCGTTCCTAACTTGAACGCATGTATGGATCTATCCTACCTTGACACCTACACACACACACACACACACCCACACACACACCTACCCACACAACACACACACACACACACAACACACACACACCACACAACACACACACAACACACACTTACACTTACACTTATACATATACATTCACTATGACACTTACACACACAACCCATAGATACTTGCACTTACATTACACTTATACACACGACAAACACACGACCAATCCTTTGGTCTTCCATGGGTCCAATTTTTTACCCTACCCTAAATTTTTGGCCGCCCTTTAGCTTGCTTGGCCTTATTTTTTGATGTCTTTTCCTTTTTTTTTTGTCCTTGACCTTTTTCTCCAAAGCTTGACAGATACCATGGGTCAATTTTTGGCCACTTGGTAATTTTTTTTGTCCTTTTCTTTAGGGCTTAACCCTTTTTTTGATGATCCCTTAACTTGTTGACCATGATATTTCGGCCTTGAACCTTGCATATACCATGGGTCCAATTTTTGGCCCACGCCTAAATTTTTGGCCACTTCGTGTCCCACCGTCACATATTTCGTTTCCTAACTTGAACGTATGTATCTAGGGATGTTCTATTAGTGTTCTATGCGTATTAGATGAGTGCCAGGTGAGTGCCAAGTGAGTGCCAATGAGTGCCAAATGAGTGCCAGTGAGTGCCAATGAGTGCAAGTGGGTGCCAATGAGTGCCAAGTGAGTGCCACATTGTGCCAACTGAGTGCCACTTTTTTCAAAGCCTTTTCTAGCCTTCCCGCTGAGCCTAGAATAGCCCCAATATGGGTATCTACCCCTAGGTTATTGGGTACGGAGAATCGATTGGTGTACATTCAAGTTGCTAGGATGCTTCCTACTATGAGTTAGTCCTTTTTCCTATCACTTATAGCCTATAATATATATATAATATATATATTATATATATAAAATATATATATATATATATATATATTAATATATATATATATATATATATATATATATATATATATATATATATATATTACTTGCACACACACCTTACACACATACACTATAACACTTATACACACATTCACTATGACACTTATACACACTATGACACTTATAAGCACTTACACTTCTCCATAGACACTTACACTAACCCATATACACTTACACTCACACTTATACGCCCACACACAGATACACTTACACTTAAACTCACACACACTCGGTATTTTGATGCCTCAACTTTTGATGCCTCAACTTTGATGCCTCAGCATTATGCCTCAGCATTGATGCCTCAACTTTGAAGGTCATCTTTGATGACTCATCTTTGGATGACGTCCATCTTTGATACCAATCTAATATTGATGATTCAATCTTTGATGAATCATCTTTGATGCCTCATCTTCTACTCCTACATCAAAGAACAGAGTTAATATTAATGTCTTCCCCTAGTTCATAAGCTAACCACCAGGGCGCAGCGTGCGCCCCGCAGAGGCGCAATATTCCCGCGTACCGCCCGCCGCGGGCGCCCCGCAGGCGCAAATCCCGCGAGCGCGAAATGAAAAATATATTGATTATATATATATATATTATATAATATATATATATATAATTAATATATATATATATATAAATAATATTATATATTTATATTATATATATAATATATATATATATTATATATATATATATATATATATATTTATTATATATATAATATATATACTACGAAGTCATGCAAATTTTTATTTCATATTTAAACATTTCAAAGAATTTCTTTTCAAATTTACTATGAGTCATTCATTTTAATTTCATACTTTAAACATTTTTATTAAAAAACATTTTCGCGAACCTAAAACTGTACCTCATTACACAGACATCTTTTATATTTTTACTTAATACTTTTTAAATTTATAAATTTTTAAAATTGTATGTAAGAAGAAAAAACAGAGTGTCTGATATATAAACATTTTATTTTAACTACAAATTGTACGAAAATTTTATAAAAACATTACATTACATACCTTAAGCAGTAAATCAGTAAATCAAATTACCATCCAGCCCATAGCAACAAAGGGTTTAGTAGGCTTTTGTTTTACTGCTTTAACTTGCTGCTTTACTGCTTTATAACTGCTTTAACTCATATGTTTTTACTGCTTTAACTCACATATTTATTAACATTACATACCTTCAAGCAGTAAAATCAGTAAATCAATAGAGGTGTTACATAGCAACAAGGGGTTAGTATGCTTTTGTTTTACTGCTTTACTGCTTTAACTCATGTTTTACTGCTTTAACTCATATGTTTTACTGCTTTAACTCATGTTTTACTGCTTTAACTCACATGTTTTACTGCTTTAACTCATATATTTATTAACATTACATACCTTAAAGCAGTAAATCAGTAAATCAATAGAGGTGTTACCTAAGGGATTAGTATGCTTTTGTTTTACTGCTTTACTGCTTTAACTCTCTGCTTACTTGCTTTAACTCTCTTGCTTTACTGCTTTAAACTCTCTGGCTTTACTGCTTTAACTCTTCTTGCTTTACTCTGCTTTAACTCTCTTGCTTTTAACTGCTTTAAAACTCTCTGCTTTACTGCTTTAACTCTCTGCTTTACTGCTTTAACTCACTGCTTTACTGCTTTAACCCTTTGAGTGCCGAGGGGTTGGGAAACATTGGTTCCCGAAATAATGCAGTTTGCCCATTAAAAATGAATTTTTCTTTTTTCCATTATTTTCGGATATTTTAATTATTTTTTATAGTATACTTTAATATTTTAATAAAAAAAAATAAAATCCTCTATGTAGATAATAAAAAAAGCAATAGGATAGTTAAAATAAATATCAATTCTCAAAGTTTATTTTAGGAAAATTATATTATATATATATATATATATATATATATATATTATATATATATATATATATATATATATATTATATATATATATATAATATTATATATATATATATATATATATATATTATAATAATATATATAATATATTAATATATATATATATATATAATATATATATTATATATATCTATATATATATATATATAAATATATTATATATATATATATTATTCATGCCGCTTTTTTACCCAAGATTGGGTGTTAAGAGCATTTACATGCACGAAAAAAAGAAGAAGCAGGTAGAATAATGACGCAAGTCAAAGAAGTCCAGCCTTAATATAATATATATATATATATATATAATATATATATATATATATTATATATATATATACTATATATATATATATATATATATATATATACTATATATATATATATATATATATATATAAAAAAATAAAAAAGAAATATATATATATATATATATATATATATATATATATATATTACTTTTTATAATGAAGAGAAATTTCAGCAAATCTCACTCCATATAACACTTGCGGAACTGAAGCAATAACAAGCGGGAGGCCAATAATGCAATAAATAATTAAAAAATAGGCATATAGCAACTTTTTCGGTCTGAAAGTGACTTAAGTACATTTTGGCATCCAAGAAACAATTTTTATTACGACTGGACAAAATCGATTTCGGCACTTGAGACATAAAAATATTCCTTCGACTCCAGTCGATCACGGCACTCAAAGGGTTAACTCACTGCTTTACTGTTTTAACTCATATATTTATTAACATTATGTTTTCTTTTATATTTTTTATTTTTGTTTTATTACTTTTTATTTATTATTTCTATTTTTATTTTTGTTTTAATACTTTTTTATTTTTAATTTGTAATGTAAGAATAAAAACACACAGAGTTTCTGTTATATAAACATTTTATTTTTTATTTTACTTTTATTATTATTTTATTTTTATTATTATTTTTATTATTATACTTAGTGTTATTTACTTCATGCCTATTGTTATTATTATTTAGAACACACATACACACACACACACACACACACACACACACACACACACACACACACACACACCACACTTACACTTACACTTACACTTATACATATAACGTATAATAAAAAAAACATTTATTTTTATTTTTATTTATACTTAGTGTTATTTTACTTCCAGGCCTATTGTTATTATTATTTAGAACACACCTACACACACACACACAACACACAACACACACACACACACACACCACCACCACCACCACACACACAGTTTTATTTACACTCACACAGATTTACTTACACCCCTCACACACAGATTTACTTACACTCACACAGATTTACTTACACTCACACACGATTTACTCACACACACACACACACACACACACGCACACTCACTTACACATATAACGTATAATTTATTAAAACATTTTATGTTTTAATTAAACACGTACATTTATATTACTCATTCAAATATAACTAAAATTATTTCAAAGTTTCTTAAAACTTCTATAATAAATCAATCATTATCTTTGAACAAAGGAGTTTATTATTAACTGTTAATACTTTTTGTTTTTTAAATTTTATAACTATCAAGGTTTTAAAATAAATTTTACTAAAATTTTATGAATTTTTTATTAAAAACATATATTTTACGTACCTTAAAGCAATAAATCAGTAAATCAGTAAGGTCAGCCCCTAGCACCCTTTCTAAACCAAGCTATGCCACGTTTTGTTCTATTTGACTTACTGCTTACATCATCTTTAGCCATGTAAAAAATATAAAAAATAACAAAAATAAGTTCTTCTCTGCTAACATAACATGGTATTTTTATTAAAATCTTTCTAAGTTCTTATTTAAAAAATAACAATTATTCACTACATTTATATTATTCGCTCGATGTTAACTAAAATATTTCAAAGTTTTTTAATAATTCAAAATTTTCTTTTATTATTTATTATTATTATTATCTATGTACATGACAATCCATCAACGAGAAACAAACACCCGCACTCCTTACAGAATAGCGAAACTGACCTCTCTTCTGTAAATGTGTTGAAATAACTACTTTAGGTCTAAATTTAGGATAATCCTTTTTGTAACCCGGGGCGATTTTAAGCCTAATTCCAGGTTCAAAATATATTTCCAACTGACCTTTTTCTGTAAAATGTGGTGCAATATCTACGTTAGGGGCCTAAATTTAGGTATAAATTTAGGAAACCTTTTTTGTATCCCAGGCTGATTAAGCCTAATACTAGGTCAAAAGGTAATTCCAGTATAGATAAGAATCATTGTTATATATATATATATTTCAAACTGAAACATGATGGATCGGTAAGATCCTTTAAGAGATAAGAAGGAAATGTTTTCCTTACTTGTTGATTGGAACGGAGAAATCCTTATCTCTATATGACCTCGTATGTGATTGTTCGAGGAATTATTTTATCGCTTTTAGGTATGAACAAACATGTTTTTTCATAAATCCTGAACCTTACCTGGTGATTGATGAAATTTAATTTGAGGATGCCGTGTTTTAGACCCAAACTCATTTAAAATCAATACTCGTTTTGGCTGTTAAGCGGTGCACAAAGTTTCTCTGAATTTGTAATAAAAGTGATCCTATTTTCACTAAGTGTAATATCATGATTCACCTTAACTATGTATACCCTTCATACAAGACATTGTCCAGTGGGAAAACATGTTTCATGTCCTGAGCCTTTCATTCTTATATAAAAGAAAACCCGATGGATTTGAATTTTTCAAGTGTACTACCCAATCACCATGTTATAATACAAAGCGTATTTTCATGAGTCCCGATGAATTACTTTGTATATGTAATCACACTGAAGAGTGGCTTACAGAATACTTTAAACCTAGAACGGAGTTAAACTGGACCGAAACAGTTATTAACCTGTGCGAAGAAACCAGCGATAAGCAACTTACTCTAGCATTTTATAAACATCAAAACATAATCAGTTTGGAAGTTAGATTATGGAAGAGAAATAATGAAACAGCAGTATTTGAACCTACATCATTTGGATTCTACATTTCAGGCCTAACGCAGCTGAAATATATGTTAGAGGTACGTAAGCGAATGTTAATGCGCTGAGAAGACATATTGTTATCTAATTACGTAACCGTAATTCATTACATGTTATACCAAGAATACTACGCATTTAAGAAAACCCTGATCGATGATCCTACGGCTATCATCGATCGCTTCCTAAGTTCTATAGACGTACAGAAATTCATTTATCTACTTAGAAAACAATGGCAAGAAAGTATTTATGCAGGTGACCCAGAATGTAAATATACTATGATATCTGAGCGGGAACTTTTTACGTATGTGTTAACTGAAGGTATTACTGAGATACGAAACTATATCATCGATAATGATATAAATGATTGGTATATTTGCAAAGATTTAGAGAATTTTAATATAAAATAATCGTAAACATCATGTGTAAAATGTAAGTGGAAGTGTTATATATAATAATATTCCTGTATTATATTTAATGTGAACCTTATATATATATAAAATCATTGTAAATATATTTAACACTCTTGTATATATTTAATTTTAGCCTTATATATATAAATTATATGTAATATATATATATAATAAATATATATATATATATATATTTATATTATATATATATATATATATATATATATATATATATATATATATATATATAATATATATATAATATGATTATATATATATATATATATATATATATATTATATATATATATATATTATATATAAAATTATTGTAAGATAATGATTATTAAATTTCTAAATATGTAGTAAAGTTTCTATTATCCTTATTTTTTACTTTCTTAAATAAAGAATTACATGTATGTTAAGAGTTAAATAAACGAACCCCCGTGTTTTTTTCAGGAAAAAACATGTTTTTTCATACCTAAAAGGCAAAAAAAAATTCTCGACCAATCACATACGAGGTCATATAGAGATTACTCCGTCCAATCACAAGTAAGGAAAACATTTCCCTTCTTATCTGCTTAAAGGATCTTACCGATCCATCATGTTTCAGTTTGAAATATATTTAATAACAATGATTCTTGTCTATACTGGAAATACCTTTTGACCGTATTAGGCTTAAATCAGCCTGGGATACAAAAAGGTTTATGCCTAAATTTATACCTATTATACTAATTTTAGGCTACGTATGTTATTGCACACATTTTAACAGAAAAAAGGACAGTTTAAAATATTTTGAACGCGGAATTAAGGCCCTAAATCGCCCCCGGGGTAACAAAAAGGATTTTTCCTAAATTTAAGACCTAAAGTAGTTATTTCAACACATTTTACAGAGAGAGGTCAGTTTTGTTGGTATCTGTAAGGAGTGCGGGTTGTTTTGTTTTCTCGTATGGATTGTCAATGTACATAGATAATAATGAATAATAATAATAAAAGAAAATCCGAATTATTTAAAAAACTTTGAAAATATTTTATAGAACATCGCAGCGAATAATATAAATGTAAGTGGATAATTGTTATTTTAAATAAGAACTTAGAAAGATTTTAAATAAAATACATGTTATGGTAGCAGAGAAGAACTTATTTTGTTATTTTTATACTTATTTCATGGCTAAAGATGATGTAAAAACCAGTAAGTCAATAGAACAAACGTGCATAGCTTGGTGTAGAGGGGTGCTTGGGGCCGACCTTACTGATTTACTGATTTAATTGCTTTAAGGTACGTAAATATCGTTTTTAATAAAATTTCATAAAATTTAGTAAAAATTATTTTAAAAACTTGATAGTTATAAATTTATAAACAAAAAGTATTAACAGTTAATAATAAAATCTTTGTTCAAAGATAATGATTGATTTATTATAGAGAAGTTTTAAGAAACTTTGAAATAATTTTATTTATATTTGAATGAGTAATATAAATGTACGTGTTTAATTAAAACATAAAATGTTTTAATAAAATTATACGTTATATGTGTAAGTGAGTGTGCGGTGTTGTCGTGTGTGGTGTGGTGTGTGTAAGTAAAATCTGTGTGTGAAAGTGTAATCAAATCTGCTGTGTGTAAGTAAATCTGTGTGTGTAAGTAAATCTGTGTGTGGGTGTAGAAAATCTGTGTGAGTGTAAGTAAATCTGTGTGTGAGTGTAAGTAAACCTGTGTGAGTGTAAGTGTGTGTGTGTCTGTGTGTGAGTGTGTGTGTGTGTGTGTGTGTGTGTGTGTGTGTGTGTGTGTGTGTGTAAGTGTGTTCTAAATAATAATAACAAAAGGCCTGAAGTTCATTGCATTTTAATTATAAATAATAAAATAAAAAATAAAATGTTTTAATAATTATACGTTATATGTATAAGTGTAAGTGTAAGTGTTAAGTGTGTGTGTAAGTAAATCTGTGTGTCTTTGTGTGTGTGTGTGTGTTAAATAATAATAACAATAGGCATGAAGTAAATAACACTAAGTATAATAATAAAAATAATAATAAAAATAAAATAATAATAAAAAAAATAAAAAATAAAATGTTTATATAACAGAAACTCTGTGTGTTTTTATTCTTACATTACAAATTAAAAATAAAAAAAAGTATTAAAACAAAAATAAAAATAGTAAATAATAAAATAAAAAGTAATAAAACAAAAATAAAAATATAAAAGAAAACATAATGTTAATAAATATATGAGTTAAAACAGTAAAACAGTGAGTTAAAGCAGTAAAGCAGATAGTTAAAGCAGTAAAGCAGAGAGTTAAAGCAGTAAAGCAGAGAGTTAAAGCAGTAAAGCAGAAAGTTAAAGCAGTAAAGCAGAGAGTTAAAGCAGTAAAGCAGAGAGTTAAAGCAGTAAAGCAGTGAGTTAAAGCAGTAAAGCAGAGAGTTAAAGCAGTAAAGCAGAGAGTTAAAGCAGTAAAGCAGTAAAACAAAAGCATACTAATCCCTTAGGTAACACCTCTATTGATTTACTGATTTACTGCTTTAAGGTATGTAATGTTAATAAATATATGAGTTAAAGCAGTAAAACATGTGAGTTAAAGCAGTAAAACATGAGTTAAAGCAGTAAAACATATGAGTTAAAGCAGTAAAACATGAGTTAAAGCAGTAAAGCAGTAAAACAAAAGCATACTAATCCCCTTGTTGTTATGTAACACCTCTATTGATTTACTGATTTACTGCTTTAAGGTATGTAATGTTAATAAATATGTGAGTTAAAGCAGTAAAACATATGAGTTAAAGCAGTAAAACATGAGTTAAAGCAGTAAAGCAGTAAAACAAAAGCCTACTAACCCCTTGTTGCTATGTAACACCTCTATTGATTTACTGATTTACTGCTTTAAGGTATGTAATGTTAATGTTTTTAATAAAATTTCGTACAATTGTAGTAAAATAAAATGTTTATATATCAGACACTCTGGTTTTTTTCTTCTTACATACAATTTTTAAAAATTTATAAATTAAAAAGTATTAAGTAAAAATATAAAAGATGTCTGTAATGAGTTACAGTTTTAGGTTCGCGAAAATGTTTTTAATAAAAATGTTTAAGTATGAAATAAAAATGAATGACTCATAGTATATTTGAAAAGAAATTCTTTGAAATGTTTAAGTATGAAATAAAAATGCATGACTCGTAGTATATATATATATATATATATATATATATATATTATAGATATATTTAGGCGGGGATATATATTATAAAATAAAAATATATATTATATATATATATATATATATATATATATATATATATATATATATTTTCATTCGCGCGGGGATATTGCGCCTGCGGGCGCCCGCGGCGGGCGGGTACGCGGGAATATTGCGCCTGCGGGCGCTCGCGGCGGGCGGGTACGCGGAAATATTGCGCCTGCGGGCGCTCGCGGCGGGCGGGAACGCCCGCGGGTCGTACCTGCGGTGCGGGCAGTCATCCTTTGTGGGGAGGGCGCACGCTGCGCCCTGGTGGTTAGCTTATGAACTAGGTGGAAGACATTAATATTAACTCTGTTCTTTGATGTAGGGTAGAGATGAAGCCATCAAAGATATTTCAAATCAAAGATAGGCACCATCAAAGATGAACCGCAAAAGATGACGTCATCAAAGGATGAGTCATCAAGATAACCTTCAAAGTTGAGGCCATTCAAATCGCTGAGGCATTAATGCTGAGGCATCAAAGTTGAGGCATCAAAAGTTTGAGGCATCAAAAATATCGAGTGTGTGAGTGTAAGTGTAAGTGGTATCTGTGTGTGGTGTGAGTGTGTAAGTGTATATGGTTTAGTGTAAGTGTCTATGAGAGTGTAAGTGCTTATAAGTGTCAAGTGGTGTATAGTGTCATAGTGATGTGTGTATAAAGGTGATATAGTGGTATGTGTGTAGGTGTGGTGTGCAAGTAATATATATATACTATATATATATATAATATATATATATATATATATATATATATATATATATAATATATATATATATATATATATATATATATATTATATATATATATATATATATATATATATAGGCTATAAGTGATAGAAAAAGACTAACTCATAGTAGGAAGCATCCTAGCAACTTGTATATACACCAATCGAATTCCTCATACCCTTATAACCTAGGGGTGATACAATATTGGGGCTATTCTAAGGCTCAGGGGGAGGTAGAAAAGGCTGAAAAAAATGGCACTCAGTTGGCACTATGTGGCACTCACTTGGCACTATCTGGCACTCACTTGACACTCATTGGCACCTCACTTGGCACTCATTGGTACTCATTTTCACTCATTGGCCTCAACTTGGCACCTCACCTGCACTCCCTTGGCACTGCATAGAATAATCATAGAAACACTAAATAGAAACATGCCCTAGATACATAACGTTCAAGTTAGGACGAAATATGTGAACGGGTGGGGATACGAGTGGCCAAAAAATTTAGCGTGGGCAAAATTGCCCATGGTATAATGGCAAGGTCAGGCCGAAATATCAATGGTCAAACAAGGTTAGACATCAAAAGGGTTAAGTCCCTAAAGGAAGGACAAAAAATACCCCGTGGGCCAAAATTGACCCATGGTATCTGTCAGCTTTGGAGAAAAGGTCAAGGACAAAAAAAAGGTAAAGACACATCAAAAATGGGCTAAGCCCCTAAAGGGTGGCCAAAAATTAGGGTGGGTCAAAATTGGCCCATGGAAGACCAAAGGGGAATGTAAGTGTCATAGTGAACGTGTGTATAAGTGTAAATGTAAATGTAAGTGTCTTGGTTGAGTGTATAGTGTCATAGTGAATGTATGTATATGGTGTAAAGTGTGTGTGTGTGTGTGTGTGTGTGTGTAGGGTGT
>JABUQX010091296.1:2500-16966 GCA_015478945.1 Trachelipus rathkii
TCTTATAAAATGAAACGCACCTAATTTCAAAACCCGGAAATTCCCTACTCTGCACTTTCTGGGCACCCGCCCAATTATTTTGAAAGTCTACAAAAAAATAACCGCTAGAAATTCTTTACACGATAAAAATAACAG
Organism: Trachelipus rathkii; assembly: GCA_015478945.1. Taxonomy (NCBI): domain Eukaryota; kingdom Metazoa; phylum Arthropoda; class Malacostraca; order Isopoda; family Trachelipodidae; genus Trachelipus; species Trachelipus rathkii. The sequence continues at coordinate 2,636 of JABUQX010091296.1, forward strand.
TCAAGGTCCGATTTACAGGTGAATATATCAGGTATATATAATTATGGTGAGAGCGGGAAATCCTGCTCTTAAACGTTTTTTTTTTTTTTTTTTTTGAGTAGTAATTTGACATCATTATAAAGAAATACAAATTCTATTCCTACAATACTATTAAAATAAAATATATATAAGCAGACCTTATTAATTCTACAATATCCCATTACAAAATTGATTTCGTTTTTATAACCTCTATTATATAACATAAGACCGCCTTCAATTTGTTTATTTCGCTCTTCACGCCATGAGAGTTATTATAAAGTATTCATAATTCATTAAGGCCCTTCTTACAATGTACTTTCCGCCAATAGCGTCAGAGAGAGGGAAGAAGATAAAAATTATCCCACTAAAGTGGGACAAGATAAAGGTAAGAGCAAATTTCGCACTTGGCGTGAGAAGTCAGAAGCTTCATTATCTATCGAAACGTTACGGTTTGTTTCGGGGTCAAGCATGTAATTATAATTGAAGTCAATAATGAACCCATATTTCTCCAAAAAACACATCCCCAGAATATTGAAGCTGACCTCTGCAGCGAACGCGTACAATTCATATTGCCTCCCAAGCCCAATGTCAATTTTAATTAATTTCTTATTATAAATAGATATCAATGTTCCGTTAGCTGCTGTCACGGAACCCATTATACCCCCACTCCTATCTGCCTCTGAAGGTCGTATTAAATTTAAAGAACTTCCCCAATCTAGTAAATAACTATTATTACAATAGAATAAAATTTCATAAAAACCGCTCTCTTTGTAGCCATCGCAGTTCCAACATTAACACAATTTTTCTTTAAAAAGGTTGTATCCTTCTCACTTCCAAAATTTATATAGTAAACATCATCATAATCGTCGCTATCATCATCATTATTATTATTATTATCCTCATCATTACTGGCAGAATAGTAATCCAATACTCTACGTTCTTCCTCAATTCTCTCCTGGACATTTAAGTTACAAGCGCCACGATACTCTCCCCCCCCAGTCATTACAGTATTTTTAAATATCCCATTTTCTACATCTGTACTCAAGCCAGCACTCTGCTCTGCATGCGTAGAGGCACAAACTAAAATAAAGTCAGACTCGGTTTCCGTAATTTCTCCTGTCTCAGCAGGGGAATGAATTGGTTCATTGGGGGGAACGACCACTCCCCCACCAGAGTCACTTTCTGTGATAGCAGCTACAGCAAGATCACTAACATCCTCGTCCCCAATTTCGTTATCGTAATTAAAAGTTCTATTACTAGCATGCTTATTATTACAGTCAGTATTTCTAACATATTTATACCTATTATTATAATATGCGTTTCTATTATAATTATAATTATTACAAATACCATTATGAGTCACATTTCTATTATTATAATTATTACCATAGTTTGCAACCCTACTCCATTTATAAACATTATTATAATTAACACCTCTATTATGCCCATAATTATAATTATTAAAATTACCTCTTCTGTAGCAGGCATTTCTAAAATCGTTAGTGTAATATTTTCTTCGTTGACGGAAAACATTCTCCCCTCCCCCTGGATATTTCGAATAACCCCCATAAGTAAACCCCCCAAAATTCCTATACCGAATACCACCAGAATTATTATTTATTCTATGATTATTAAAATGCCTACAATTATTATAATTATTATGATTACCATATCCATTATTATTACAATAACTATTATAACCAACATGTGCATAATTATTATAATTATTATTTTTACAATTAATATTTTCTCTACCATGGTGATTATTATTAAAAAAATTGTCCCTACCATAATTATTGTAATTTCCATTATTGTAATTATAATTATAACTATAATTTCTACCGTTATTATGATTATTGTTATAATAATGTCTCCTACCATTATAATTATTATTATGATTATTATTATAATGACCATTGTAAAAATCATTTCCAAAAATTTTACCTCTATATTTAAAATTTTTCCGCCTAAAATAAGTATTCCGCCACGTATTCATTCCCCCTCCTTGACCCGTCGGAGCCATTGGGGAGTCTACGCGTTTCCCTGCATCGAATTTTGATTGTCAATGTTGATTGCAGAATTTCTTGAAGTCTCGCATATTGTTTTCATTAGGTCTGTGATTGTTCCAATTAGAGAAATCATTTCTTCCGTGGTTTTTTTTTGCGCAGCTATTCTATTTTGTTTTCGTGAGTGGAAGACTCTCCTTGTCCATTTTGAGAAAAGTCGTCTGCCTCTCTTGTTCCCCCATTTTGGAGAAATTGGTGAGGGATAGGTGAATTGGGGCTTGAGATTTCAGGCCAAGTTGTAAGAGTCATCTCGTTTTTTGTTTCAAATTTGGGCAAATTTTAACGGTTTTCCTTTCTTCTTCTTGGGAGATTTGGGATTGATATATATATTTTTTTTGAACTGTTTCATTTTATATGTTTCTTGTGTGTGTTTGTGTTTTGATCGGCACTTTTTTTCACTTCACTGATTAAAATTTTGTTTATTATGATTTTGCGTTTGTTTTCACTTCACTTTTGTATATCAGATGTTTGTTTGTTCGTGTTCACTCTGGGAGTCACTATTTCCTTTGTACTAACCTTTGAAGAGTTAAGTACAGTGGTAAATAAAAAGAGTAATTACTTCTTATTTTTATTTCTAAGACTAATTAAATCAAATAGTAAATAATGGTAGCAATGTTTAAAAATAATTAATAATGCAATCATTTCAGCAGTTAACACAATAGGCCGGTTTCACAGGCATTAGTAAGATTGGTGAAAGTTAACACAATAGATTTCAACGACCAAAACACAATTTTCCGGCCTTTTAACAAGCCGATGCTTAACACAACCTCTCTTCTTATAACGTGAGGTCTTAACGCATCTCTCTTCTTATAATATGAGACGCTAACTGACTTCAAAACCCGAAATTCCCCTACTCTCGGCACTCCTCTGGGCACCCGCCCACTATTTGAAAGTCTGATACAAAAAAATAACCGCTAGAAATTCTTTACACGATAAAAATTAAATGGGTCCGGATTTATGGGTGAATATATCAGTATATATAATATAGTGAGAGAGAGAAATTCCTGTCTTATATATATATATATATATATATATATATATATATATATATATATATATATATATATATATATATATATATATATATATATATATATATATATGAGTATATATATATATATATATATATATATAAATATGAGAGAGAGAAATATATATATATATATATATATATATATATATATATATATATATATATATATATATATATATATATATATATATATATATATATATATATATATATAAAAAATAACACATAAATAAATAAATATATATAAATGAAAGAAAAGCAGAATCCATTTATGTGAGAGAGAGAGAGGAGGGCTACAGGCAGAAATAAGAACGAGTCCATCATAAATTACTCAATGAGATTGGATAAACTTGCAGCTTTAGCTGGAATGGACAGTGAACAAATATTGTACGGACAAATGAAAAAACTTAAAATCATGGACGGATTGAGTAGTGACGCAGCCGCAAAAGTGAAATTTGCCACATTGTCAGAACCTAATATGAGTGTCAACAGGGTAATAGAATTAGCACTTGTAAATATTCAACCATCAGTACATATAAACATATTATTATAAAATACTCAATTAATATTTATTATTAAAGATAATAAATATTAATTAAAATATATTAATGAATATTTGAAACCTTCAAAATTATTATCAAAAAGAAATTTGAAATATTAAATTTTAAAATATGTACCAAAATGTAATGTAAATAAATTATATCAAGAAAATGTAACCAACACTTACATTGACACAATGCGGCAAAACCAGACACCTGAAATTTCTTTGTTACCAAAGCACATTATATATATTACCTCGAAAATAAATTACCACGTGATAAAATAGATTGAATACACAAACATATTTATCGCTACACAAAACCTTTAAAATATTAAAATATGATTTAAAACACCAAAATAAATACGCTGATAAATTAACAGGTAACACGATTTGCAAAGATACAGGTAAAACTACTAAATCTTGCAGACGACACAAGACATAACTGTAAAATTTTCAACAGACGATATAATAAAACGCTGCCACATTTACAAAACCACCAACACAAGTGCTCTCTATTATAATCCAGGACAAAGTCGCTCTCAATCCAAAAACAAGCCTTTTTATACCGAAATGACTACTCTGCGATACATTATTAACCAATAAAATAAACTTTCATTCAGGAACAACAATACTATATACACCTTTCATGCTGAAAATGCAGGTACCATGTATACTACTAATTACAAGACGGAGGCGGGTCAATCTGTCAACGTTTCCTTGCTGAAAAATAAAAAAAAATACGAAGCTCTTACTAAACTCACCTCAGTATGCAACCTAATTAGACGATAATGCGCACCATACCATTCTTTAATTAATTAAAATAAAAAATACACAACGTTCTTCTACCCTCGAAATGCAGTATACATATAAACCTTACCATTAATATTTTTTTATTTAATTTTAAAATATATTTTCAAAATTATTTACACAAAATTGTAGAACGTCACAATAAATTACGTAAATAATAATAATAAAAATAAAACAAATAATAAATAATAATAATAATAATAATAATAATAATAATAATAAAAACATTCATAATTTATAAAAGAGAATAATAACAATGTAATAATACTAAATACATAATAATAATAATAATAGTAATAATAAATAATAATAATAATAATAATAATAATAATAATAATAATAATAATAATAATAATAATAATAATAATAATAATAATAATAATAATAATAATAATAATAATAATAATAATAATAATAATAATAATAATAATAATAATAATAATAATAATAATAATAATAATAATAATGACCTTCATTAAGTTTCCTCCTAGTGAAGCCAGAATCAAACACAATAAATTTCATTGTAATTTAATTATGTACTTCTTATTATTATTAAAATTGTTTTCTTTAATATTTTTTATTATTATTATTATTATTATTATTATTATTATTATTATTATTATTATTATTATTATTATTATTATTATTATTATTATTATTTATTATTATTATTATTATTATTATTATTAATTAATTGAAGATTCATTATTATTATTATTGTTATTATTCTTATTAATCCTATTTATGGTTCCATTGATTATTATTATCTACCTATTATTAATTATTCTTGAGTCTGTGGATATGCATATTGTGGCGGAGTTTATTCTAGTTATTATTGATTATTACTGATTATTGATGTGATTTTATCTCATTCAGCCTTATTAGTGGTTATTATTATTGAGTCGCGAGCTTTCGCCATAAAATAAATAAAATAGGATGTTCGGACTCATCTGTACAAGATATATATTATATATATATATATAGCCACCTGACGGAGCCAGGTTTGTTGGACGATATATACGGGTAGGGTCTATCGCCCTTGGAGGGGTTCCTGGTACCCGACGTGGCCGTCCTGGTCATGGCGTGGACTAATAGCCGTTCCCTACTTAGTATTATTATCACCTTACACGTATACTATAGCATACCTTATTTTAGTTAGTGGAGTAGTACCGGGTGGAGAGGCTTATCTGAAGTTTACACTTGCTAGCTCGATATATCACTCTTTTATATACGGTTAAGTCACCTTCGAGATTTTCACCACGCCCTCGGTATACTATCCCCCTTTACGGGTTGATCTTCGTTTCGTATAGTTGTACCCGGCGGTGAAGTTTCAATATTACCACTAATACCTATGGTAGTAAGCACAACGATGGACCAAAACCGGCATAATCGATGCAATATTGACTCGCAGCTTCCGGGACTGAGAGAGAGACCACATCCATATGAGGCGCGCTATACTGCACGTTTTTCGGAGGTGTCAGAGAGAGCATAGGCTCAAAAGAGGCGGACACCTGGTTTCCAAGTTACTACCTCAGTAATAGTTGATACGGACAATTAGGAATCGTATAAGGTGATTATATCGCGCTGACTGAGTATACGGTATCACTCAGAGGCTAGGCCGTAGTTCTTTATGCCTCTCTTATCGGCTAGGGATGGCATCCATTAGGTAGTCTAGATGTGAGCCTGTCACTATAGTTGGCTCTGTTATGACTAGCCTGCATGCTCCGCTGATGAGATATTACCGCTCAGATCGTTTGTAATCTATCATAGACTTATCTGAGTTATACAAGCCGTGAGGGTATTGATTGTAATATATATACAGCGTGTCGAGTTCCTTATTCAATTATCGGGATCTGAAAAGCGCTTATTAGAAATTCCTTTTGTTAAAATACTAAGGGCTAGTCAAAGTTCTAAAATATACTCTAAACTCGTAATATGGGGCGTTGACGGAAGTATCCTTGCTGCTTGGAGCATTACTATTGGTTAGGTTCATGAAGTTAACAAAAGATATCAGCGGAGAGAGATTAATAGGTGGCTGTGCTTAAAAGTGTTTCCTCACGAACAATCAGATAGCTGGTAAACTTTTTTTGGCAGAGACACCATGCTAAGTTATACTAGAGCAGCAAGTAGATATAGCGATCACGAAAGTATGTTGTATTGTATGAGTGCCTGTGGACTTCGATTAAATATGTAAAAATGTGAGATCAGAGAGAGGACACAGAAATTCCTTAGCTCAGTAGAGACTCCTTTGTTTATCAGATATAATAAGTTCAGCTTCACCACCAAGACATTTATTTTTAAAAAAAAGTATACGTAATCTGCTCAGAGAATTATGGATAATTTCGCACTAAACCTCAGCAGGCGTTTAGTAGTTGTATGTTTCTCGATCGCAGAAACAAAGCTCGCAGTGATAGTACCTCTTATAGGTGAGAGTGACTTATATGTATTCAGTGGATCGATTTTAATATCACTATCTCTCTGGCAATAATCGTCCCACGAATGATTAGCTGTAGAAGTGCTCTCGATTTCTGTGACTTGGAGAGTCCCCGTTGCGGGAATGCATGATCGCTCTGTGTATGAGCAGATAATCATTGTGCAATACCTTGGTCAGCTTATATGGTGGTTGACAGAGGCGACTCGAAGGATTAATTTTCCACTAAGACTCCGGAGACACTTATGAGAGTGGTAGCAGTGAAGTCGCTATGGGCTCACCTCTCAACTGTCTTAGGCGAAAGGGTTATCACGTACTTGAGTGAAGAGAAGGATTAGGGACAGTTTTTTTATCGAGACCACTGTTCGTCACGAGTTGATTCGTGATATACGATGTAAAGAGAAGAGGACTACTCTTGAGTAGTACTTAATTACTAGCGTATCATTGATCACGGATATAGCAGCCGCCAGAATACCAATCCATTGTATATAGAGTTCATGGCTCCTTGGAGAGGAGATTATGGAAACAACTCTCTCTGTGTGCACTGCGATACTTCAGAGGTTTGATACAGAGGAGAGCACTCTGCGAAACAATGGAATATAAATTCGTCACGTAGAAAGTTGCGCGACACCGATTACAAGAATTGTTGCATGTTGTAACCGCAAGAAATCGCAACACGTGATGCAATATCAAATCGTGTGGCATGATTAGAACCGATTTCATTCGATCCATAGTACTATGCAGATATTCAAAGTACTCTGACGACGCGTACACTTTGTTGGTGTCGAATTGAGACAGACTCCTCTATAGACACGAGTACCTAGGAGAGACTGGCGAGTATGCCTAACGATGACCAGTGGTAAGATCATGTGCGTGAAATATTTGATGTCACTTGTTAATTCCGGCTCTTCAAAAGGAGGACGAACTCTATGAGAATGCCATCCATCGAACCGCCGTCCATACCTTCACTCGACTGATGATTTATGCTCCTCTTCTTAATCACTTAACGCTATAAAGGCACAAAAACAAGGTGAGTTTCTACGATCCTGGGTAAGGAAAGGGAGAGGAGTTTTCGAGTAGCCTGACGCGAGGCCAATTTTGCTCTAACCCTCATGACACCTGGTAGGAACGCGTACACCTACACTCGTAAATAACTAAATATTAACCTAACGTAAACCTTACTCCGTAGCATAGACGACTCATCTGCACAAATAGTAGATACTTAAGAGCCCTAAATTAACGGGGGCTCCTACGAGTGTGTAACTAATGGCAAATTAAATATGAATATACATCTATATCTTGCCGAATAACGTCACACTCGTCGTCTTTACTAGTAAGGGAAAGAATACCCAGGCAGGAACTTGTGAAAACATGAAATCTTAATAACACACCATAAGAATATTAAAATTTGCGAGCCTTCACTACGAATCGATCGACGGCCAGACCAAAGTCAATGAAAATACAGCAAATATAAGATTTTTGAGTTAGCTGCTACAAGTGCCTGTGAGTTTTTGAAGAAAAAATTTTTTTGAGTCTTATATATAAATCAATATTACAAAACTTAACGAATATATCAATAAAAAACAAGCTGTCTGCCGGGCTGAGTGATTTTTCGTCACTGAAGTAAGAGCTCCTCCTGCGTCCGTGCGGAAGCGCGGCCTGGCTTCACGGGGGGTTTAGACATTGTAATTTTTGAATTCCGGTAATCAAAGAGCAGGCAACTGTAGTGCTTATCATGAGTGTATAGATTGTGAGACAGTGACTACCAGGTGGATTGCTCGCTGCATATCCCTTTAAGATCACCAAGTAGTTTATCGACTCTCATTTAGAGAGTTCTTGGGTCTCTTTATATGCTTTATATAGAAAAAATAAACATTGTGATATTAACTTTTCTATATATTGATTCTTAATTTCCACTAGCATGACGAGCCTGAGATAATATTTTATACTGGCCGTAAAACGTCGAAAACCTCCTACTTGTATACATCACACGATATACTACTAGTGATAATATATTCTAGTACTGCGATTTATGCCACTACGAGAAAGCTAACTCTTTTACGATCTACTCCCTGAGGAGATAGCTGTCTGTATGCCCCCATGAGTTCAAGCCTTTTGAGCGTAAGTGAGGTGAGACAGAAGTCGGGATAATCCTTACGATACCCTAGGCCGAGCTTTGAACGAGAACCTACCTCACTCTACTGTCTGTATAGGCTAGAAAAGTGAGTTTATTCACGCTGGGAGGAAAGAGAGGAGTTTTCGTGCGCGATGATTTCCCTCACGTGAAAGTATGATTAGGGATAAAGTAATATTTATCATTCGGACTATATGCGCTCTGAGACACAGGAGCGATATTACATTATTTAATGCGCCTACAGTAAGAGGTTTGCCCCTAGTCGTAGTATTGTGAGTGAATTCGATAATTGAAAAATTTATCGGCTAGATGATATATCCAGCGCGCAGTATTAGATATCCCCTGAGAATACATTAATGCATCAAGGGTGACTTGGCTGGAATATGTCTCAAACTTTGTTGAAATTGCCTTCTGTGAAACAATTGGAACATTCCGTCAGTCTTTGAGTCTTTGTGTAAGCAATATTTGCTTGGCTCAGCTCACAGTGATAAGCATATATCTTTATTGAGTAATCTAAGATCGCCGGAGAGTTGTTATAGTGCTCTGTTCGTAGAGCAAGTAATATCCGATATCCGCAAGAAGAAGGTTAGAAAGTTATCTCTCTATATGACCCTCAAGAAACCCTCTTTTAAGACCTATGGAGACGAGTAAACACACTTTTCATATATGCACGACAATACACTTGTCCTAATAGGAGAGTGGTTCGAGAGACTAAGGAGGAAACGGAGAGGTGTATTATGGAAAGAGTAGCGCGAATACTATTCCGTGAAACCTGGATATCAGCAGGGAAGAAACCTTTCATATCTACTCACTCGTGGAACGCGACACTTCATAGATAGGAGAGCGAGTCATTAATCGGCCAGCCACGTAAGAGGAACCACTGCTCACAACATTATTCGGGAATATGAGATATACGAATTGAGAGAGAAGATAAAAATAATTACGCTAAGTCCATATGAAATATCGCGTTGCTCGGTGATAGAAGTTTATCCGTGAGACGAAACGCGTAGCATGAAACATCAGCCGAAGATGATTTGTGCACGGAATTTTGCGTGATATCAGTGAGAGATCCCATCAAATACGGGAGAAAGTCTATATTACGCAGTCCGATGATAATTGGTCTCCACACAGACAAAAAGTTAAAAAAGCATAACCAATATAATATTTCAGAAAACAAACTCTATTAGGAGTCCCCGGGCGCGGACGGAGAGGAAGTTTTCGCTGCGCGAAGTATCCCGTGAAATAGTGGATCGGAAGGCAATTTCGCGGGCCGGCACTCACGTAACGAAGGGGAGTCATAATGGCCGCACCGGCGGCACACGGGCAGAGTTTGCCCCCTCGGGTCGGGTTGGGAGTTCGAATTGAAAATTTCGCTAAGATGGAGGGGTGCTGTTGATTCCTGAGAAAGCGATAGCATCGCATATAGGGTGACTTCTGACATGCGAAAACCATTCTATCTGTATTGCGGAGTAAGCGTGCCGCGAGGAACTATCCCTCTGCGACAGCGCGATGGTCCTCGCCCGCACACAAGACTATCTCTCCTTTGACATACTCTATAGATCCGCGGAGATGCCTGTTACCTGCAAGGCATATTTCGCGCCGCTTCATACGTGACGGCTCAGAGCGCAGGACTAAAGAATCCCTCGAAAACCCTCGCGGAACCGGTTAAGCATTGTACAGATGACCTGCCCTCTTCTATGTGTAACGGCGAAAGGTTTCGCAGGGAGGCAAGCTAGATGCGATCAGGTTTCTCTGCGAGGCACGCTGGCGAGAGCGTATAATTACGTGAAAACCTGGGAATTCGGGAAGGCATTTTCTCGGCGCGGCCTGCGAACAAAGGGCGATCAATGATGGCCGCCCGCAGAGTAGCACGAATAGTGCTCGCGCATTGGCGCTTCAAGATAGTGTCGACTGTCGGCGATGGAGCAAGTCCACTTCGGTGAGTACGTTCGTTTTATGCATGATTAAATCTATTACACGTATTTATCTGACCTGTAATCCCTATGACGCGGAAAGGAAAGGAAGGTTTCGTGAGCTTGAGCGCGAGATTTATATTACGTAAAGAAGGCTAGATTGGAGAGGAGGAATTTCATGGCCGCCTCTATGAACAAGTAGGAGCGAATCATAGGCCGCCCGTTAGTATAAGATTATATTACTACCCCTCTGGTTCATTTGAGGTGCTCTAGATACGAAATTTGAGAAAATTTTATACGCCTATCATAAGAGTATACCTAGAGTCATTGTTTGAATTCTCACATGTGATACATAACCGCTAAGCTCATGGGAACTTATGCGGAAAAATACGATTTATTGATTCGACTTCGGAATATTACTCAGCGCGCTGTGAGTTGCCCGAGAATACTCCTCGTTTCGTGATCACAGTATTATGGTGTGAACTTAGACGTCCTAGATGCGGCATACAGAGATGGTACCTTAATTTGTTTGCACCATTAGAGTTTGAGTTACGTGACGAGAATATTTTCTATTAGCATTGACTGTGGATAATAAATAATTAGATATATTCTAGTGGAAAGTGACTATTTTCTCATGTGGATTCCTATTATTATTGAGTGTGCATTGCACTTTACTTATGATAAATATAGGGTCGATACTCTAATTTAAGAGTCACTGTCCACTTCACGGCAAGAGTGATTTTTAGCCGTCTCATTATTAGGTTCACGGGTTTGGAGTATATTTACGTAAATAATTAATTTTATATTAATTTATTTACTTGATTCAATATTGATTCTAATGACATGTATTATTTTGATGTGATTTATTTTCAATTTGGGCACAGAGCCCTTTCCTACATTGACTGTCTCATTAGAGTGAAACTTTAATTAGCTTGATTATTATACTCGATTATTTTCGTCACTCTCATCTCACTGACTTTATTATTATTTTGGGATCTCATTATTATTCAGTCTATGATTGAGTTATTTCCATTGAGTCGTGGACTTCTCATCTTATTCTGACATCTCATTATTATGATTACTCGGCTAGGATATGATGAGAGGAGTTGTACACAGTCTTAGTGTCAGCCAATGTTAAAATTTACCATTAATATGTAGATGTGATTTTGAGGCGAGAGATAGACATTTCGAGACAAAATTCTCTAGCGCGCGTCTTGACAAAGGGCGTCAACATTGTGAACTGTCTCACAGAGGATAAGTCTGTATAATTTCTCGCTGTATCATTGTGAATATTATCACGAACTTTTGTTTTATAAGTGAGCAGATATCTCGCGCGTTGAGAGTTGTCTTAAGATTATGATATTTCTATCACACTATTCTGGTATCCACGAGTTTTCGAAAATCTACTAGGTAAAAGTCTCGCGTGAAGAACAGAATTTAGTATTTGAATGGGATGGTAGGTACTTCTGCCAACTAATAAGCACGAAACTCGGAGTTATTTTTTGCGTTCTATGTCTTGTCACATGGTGTGTGTGCACATTATAAGAGTAGAGGTATTCTCGCCCATTATGGAGGTGGGGCAAATGAAGCATCGAAATGACTTTGGAATCTTGAGTCGTTTTACGAAATTGGGAGCCAGAGTGCTAAAAACGCAGGGAGAGTATATGAGATGATAATCTACCCCTCATATACATCTACAGTCTACTGAATTGAGAAGGTTTCTCTCGGGCGCGTCTCGAAATTGGCGCACTGCAAGAAATGAGCATGGTCTAAACTATCGTTCCGTTTTGCATTCGTATCCTGTATAAAAAGCAGGATCAACAGGGTAAAGATGGGCACGGGGTTCGACGGAATAGAGTTTCGCTTTTGCTCACGCACATTCCCGCTGTAAGTTTCCTTGCTAGTGACTGTAGCGGATTGGGGAGGGCATTTCTCGCCAGCATAGGACTACACCCCAGAGCCGGGCGTTCTAGACGGACTCTACCAATACACTGTTGAACATTAAGATTATTTATCCTCAAACTACAAACATGGATACACGGCGTTATAGGCTCGTGCTTAGAGAATTGTGCCCCTATCCAGTCTATAGCGAGTGAAAGCTGTGTAGTGAAAATCTTCCTTTGTGCCGCTGAAGGCGAGAACAACTCGTGGTGACTTAGCCGGAATAACCATTCGAAAAACGTACAAGACTCCACTGCGCTTGTTCCTGTACTTTGCATCACGATAAACTTTTTCTGAGTGGTGTCATCACTCTTTCGTGAGTGCGAACTGTCTGTATTCGTTGAGGTGTGGGCTCCCTCGATATTTCGACCCTTCAGAGTGCCCGGAGTTGCCGTGCGTGCACATCATGGCAGTCGTTTCGCTGCGCTGAAGCTTTTCCGTGCACCCTGGCTTCGGGACGGCATTTCGCGACTCTGCCTTTCATCTCACTATGAGCTAGTATCACATTGGCCGCCCTCATAGGTAAATAGGATATTACCCCTCTAAAGTTACAAAATCCGACCTTATATTATTGGATCAAATATTACTAATCATGACGTTTGATTGCCTGTGAAGATTACTCCTCTTATTACCGTACACTTGAGTCTGACTGAGCGGAAGGAAAGTGAGTTTCACGCTGCGTCACGTGAGTTTTCCGTAGAGAGCCTAGGATTGTGGTAGTATAGATGATAGGCATTTCTCGGCCGCTATAGCTCTAGTGATCATATATATAGTATGACTGATCATAGCCGCCCTAATCAGGCTAAGAGGTTTTGCATACACATAATCAATAGGTATCGGGGTTTTTGGAGATTCTGAGAGAAATTATTAGAATAAAAAATTTCGCTAAAGTCCAGCGTGCTGTTGATATTACCTATGTAGATATTGCTATAATAATCTCAGTAGGATTAAACTTAGTCAGGAAAATACGATAATAATTATCCAATATAACGACTTTTGGAATAATTATCTATACCGCGCATGTTACATAGAGAAATATTACTCTTTCGAACCCTTGATGTCCACGCGGGTAAGGTGAGGAAGGTTTCTGCTGCGAGCTAGTAGATTTTCCGTGATAACACGCTGATTACGGCTGAAAAGGTACATTTTCTCTGAGGCCTAGGCTATCGACAAGGTACGATTAAATATGGCGCCAGGTGATAAGATGAATTTCCCTTACATAGTCTACACAAAATTCCAGACTTTTAGTGAAAATTCGCGCGTTGTTGCCTATATTATATGAGATATATAAATTCTATCTACTCTTTATATACCTCAGACCCTTAGAGTTCCGGCGGGAAGGAAGGATGGATGTGAGGACGTAGCAGCGAGAGGAGAGATAGTAGACGCCAGGAAGGAGAGAGGAGAGCGAGAGGAGAGTAATGGGGGAGAAGGAGGAGGCATTTAG